>WHYT01012708.1:29804-68470 GCA_009806455.1 Tetrax tetrax | reverse complement strand
CCGCACGGTGGCACTGGGCCGGTATGACGGGACGCACCCCTGCCTGGCGGCCGCCACGCAGGCGGGCAAGGTAACGGGGCGGCCCGGCCCGCCGTTCCCGCCCGCCTCCCCTCCTCTCCCCGGGCCGGGCCGGGCCGCGGCGGGCGGGGGGTCCGGCTGCCTGCAGGGCTGAGCGGGGTGCGAACGTGGTTGGTCTGTGGTGTTGCCCAGCGTTGTTGTTATTAACCTGATCTCGGAGCCTTTAGGAGCAGCGTAGAAGTTGGCTTGCTGGAGACACAGGCGGTTACAGCGCCTGAATGTTGGTCGGAGAGAAAATAAAACCGCCATTAGCACTGGCCCCTTTTAAATTAACCGCCTTCACCGGCAGATGGAGGTTACAGATAGGTACCGGGTACGTTGCCCTGACTGTTCGGGGTGTTGGTAACGCAGTTGCCG
The DNA here is from genome assembly GCA_009806455.1 of Tetrax tetrax. NCBI lineage: Eukaryota > Metazoa > Chordata > Aves > Otidiformes > Otididae > Tetrax > Tetrax tetrax. The sequence goes on along the minus strand of WHYT01012708.1, from coordinate 68,035 downwards.
GCTGGCTGTGATTCGCGCAGTTCGCTGTTGCTGCCTGTGGCTGGTTTCTCACCTCGCTCTCGGGCCTGGTCAGTTGCCGTTTTCAGAAACAAACAGATCAACGGTGGCACAGCTCCGCTGGTTTTTCCTGCCATTTCCCTTTTTATAGTTTAAAGAGTTAACTGCCAGAAACAGTATTGTCGGGGAAAACCCCGTTTTTTTTCCCTCACTTTTGTTGAGTGAATGCCCTTCTTCCTCCTAGCAGTTATTATCCACACAGTAGTCTTTAACATTTGTACACAAACACATACAAGCCTTGTGATAATATTTATATCTTTGTTTCTGCAGGTTTTTATTCATAATCCTCATGCCCGAGGGCAGAGAACAAGCACAAACCGAATGGTGCAAAGTAACCAAGATTCAGACATTTCTCTTCTCAACATTAATCAAGGGATCACCTGCCTGGCTTCCGGAGTGCTGAACCCTCAGCTTGGTTATGATTGTCTTCTGGTCGGAACGCAAACTAATTTATTGGCTTACGATGTATATAACAACTCAGATTTGTTTTACAGAGAGGCAAGTTAATTTAACTGCCTACTTTTTTTTTTTTTTTTAGTGTCTTTGTTGTTTTCTTTTTCTTTCCATTCTAAAGATCATAGTTTTTACATTATTTTGTCAACTAGTTATGCTTCTGCTCTTGGTATTAGTTATATTACTAAATTCAGAACGTTTTACCTTTAGAATATATGGAATATTTCAAAAGAAAAATATGAATGTCATGTAGGTCTGTGTATGCACATGCAAGAGCAAATTTTCATAATATGTCACACATCACCTAGCAAGACTAAATTTAAAAAAATTAATAGACACTCAGAGTTCAGCTGAACTAGTATTGATAATGTTGGAATATCTCTTTTTAATTTGTGTACTCTGATGCCTTATTCTCTGCTATGTTTCTTTTTCCTTTTGTCTTTCTCTGTAGGTGTCAGATGGAGCCAATGCGATAGTTCTTGGAAAGCTGGGAGATATTTCATCTCCACTTGCTATTATTGGTGGAAACTGTGCCCTGCAGGGCTTTGATTGTGAAGGAAATGACCTTTTTTGGACGGTAAGGCTACACACACAGTGCTTTTGATCTTATTACAGGATTCTTTCAATGGCACTAATTCCTCTTGATTTTTTTTTAAAGTATGGCAAATACTGTTCTAGTTGTTGAACAACTCAGAGCTTTCTTAGTTTATCTCAGATCTTAAACTGTATTTTAATTGTGTATTCAGTGCACTCAGATGTTGTTTGTTGTCTATAATAATTGTTCTGTTGCAGTTGAGATAAAAATAATTTAGCTTCTGCCAGATATCATCAGTATTGAGGACTGTCTTTCTCGTTTTAGGTTACTGGAGACAATGTTCGTTCATTAGCACTGTGTGACTTTGATGGTGATGGCAAAACCGAGGTTTGTACCGTTTACAGGTCAATTCAGCTGTTTTCATGGTCCCGCAGTGAAATTATAATGTAAACACATGGATTATCAAATATGACTGACTTACATTACCAGTTAAAGTAATTCCTGTGTGGAAGTTTTGCCTTTTTTCAGCTCTGGTCTGGCAAAGACATGCAGAAATGCTGAATGCACGCACAGGGAGCAGGACTGGTCTCTGGGACTACTTGGAGTTTGTAAAACTCTGCACATCTGGGGTCTTGACAGCGTTACTGCCTTGCGTGGCTGGATAGATTGGCATCTGTAATGGGAAACTTTTTTTTTTTTTTTCTTTTTTTTTTTTTTAACAACACCAGGAGAAATACAATTAAATGCTTCTGGTTGTTAGTTGTAAGGCATCTATTTCAATGGTATTTATTGAATATGGTTATAAATACTTTTTGAATTTCAGAGAAACAACTTGCAAACATGTCTTGCATGTAACAATGAGCTCTTAAAAAGCTTTGCTGTGAAGAGCTTTCCTTACGATTGACAAAACCACAAAATCTTTCTTTACATCCAGCCCTCCTGTTTCTTCATAGTGACATGGGCAAATGAAATATTCTTTGCTTTTCTCATTTCAAATGGAGGTAACTTCTAACAAGCATGTTGCTGACAAAATGTGAGGTAAACAATAGGAAACAGCTGCCGTTCAGATCCTGCAGGCTGCAAGGGATGGATGAAGCCGTTAATTTGTATGGCATTCTCTGTTGTAAACAGAGAATGAAGTGAAGTATTATGCTTATAAATATGAATCTGTAAGAAAAGGAACAGCTTCCTAGTATAAGTCACCTGCAAGTAAATATTATGTTAAATCACCATGCTAAAAATACTTTTCTCATTGGTCTTTCAGTTTGAATCGTAATTACTTAAGCCTTCTGTTTAGTTCCCCAAAAATCCCTGTTTGGAATGTTTACTTGGACTATGTAATGTTTATAGTGACGTGAAAAGAGCCTCTACACCTTTTATGCGTTTTTTTATAAATACTGAACTGTTACAAATCCTTTGCTTGATTGGGATCTTCAGGAAGTTAAAAGGCCTGGTTTTCCAATCAATTTCTGCACATTAGGGTTTATTTTTTTAATGTGCTGAGAGGTGGTTATAGAGAGTGGAGACGGTGTATAAAGAGTCAGAAACCAGGAAACTGCTCTATGGTGCTAATTGTAAATGTTTTGCACTTGTGCTTCAAAGTGGTTTTTTTGTTGTGTTGCTGGTTTTTTTCCTGCTTGAGAAAGGTTCATTCTCAGCAGCTGGTGTAATCTGATGCTACTTTGAGCTGAGCAGAGTTGGATGTATTATCCAACTAACTTACCCTGCCAGTTAGCCCAGCATACTATTTTTTTTTTAGGGTTCTTTTTAATCTTAATAATCTAGATGATTTTTTTATTTTTTACTTGTGGCTTTTCTGAAACTGCATCTGGTTTAAAATGCACAGAAACATCTTTTAAATTGTTGTTTATGACTTTGTGTCTTATCTGATAAATGGTTGTGCTAGCTTTATTTCCGTTCTTCCCTCCCAGTAAAAACATGTCTGCATTTAAAATTGACTGATTTTAAAACTGCACGAGTATATACCTGTTGTTTAATAGCTAATGAAACTGATTTGTTGTAGTCACTGTCTTCCTTGGGATTTTAGATTGATGCAGGCCCTCCTTTTCTTTTATTACCTTCTACCTGCTCAACTAGGAAATAGGAACTAGGAACTAAGATGTAGGAAAGGATAAAGAATGAGAATGCAGAAGAACCAATTCAGTGCTGATGTCCTATTTATGTGATCGTTTATGTCAAGTTAAAGCCCATTTTACCCATGCTTTTCTCATTCCTACTCCAGATATTTCACTAAGCTTTTGTAGAGTTTAGCCTGACAGAAAAAAAAAAGTAGAACTAATACTTGATCAACAGGAGACTTCTGAAGTCTTGCCTTGACAGAGGGTACCTTTTACTCTGCTGGCAACTTTTTATACAGCTGTTAAAACCTCTTCATTGCTGAACTTGCAATATTTATTTTCCCCCTGTGTCTTGGAGTATGTTCTTTTTATTTCCATAGCTTCAATAACTATTTTTAAGGTAGACTTTATTTTTTTCCTAGCTTCTTGTTGGCTCTGAAGATTTTGACATACGAGTGTTTAAAGAAGATGAGATCGTGGCAGAAATGTCGGAGACAGAGGTAAATTACTTCTAGCTAATATTTATTATAATTGCTGATGGAGCTGAAAGTATTGTGTACTGTAAAGCTTCTCTGGTTACTCTAGTTCCAATTAATTGTGTAGCTAGTTACTTAACTATTTGGCAAAGTATCTATTCTGCTAGAACTGCAAAGTTAGAGTTTAATAATATCTTTCATTATGCATGGGCTTTTTTTCTCTGTTTATTTACCAACCTTTCACCGGGTTGAGAAAAGTAACTATTGCTTGGCTGAAAGTCAGCGCCCTGTCCAAAGGTGATTGAGGTTACTGGATTGTGATTGAAGCTCTTCATGCCTTCTGAGCAAGAGAGTATCTTCTGCAATTTTCCTCAAATGCGTTGGCACAATCATGGTGAAGTAACTTGCCCCTCTGTATCCAGACAGTGACAGGGTAGAAGGGGGTAGCCTGTGCAGAACAAGAGGTTTATATTGCAGTTGAAGTTACACGCTGGCTGTATGAACAGAGCTGCACCTTTGCGGTGCCTAATGTGGGGCACGTAGCTTTTCAGAGGATAGCTAAAAGGTGTGGGAGTTGCTTTTTAGCTTAGGAACTGAGAGATCCTTACTGCTAAATTTTGGTTTCTAGGACGGGAGAAAAATACCCTTATTGTTGTATTTAGGAGTTTTCTGAGCCTTCTCATGGCCCTTCTGGACCCAGGGTAGAGTAAGGACACACTACAGACCTTTCTCCTTGAATATCTGAGGTCTCCCTGCTGCCCAGGTTTGGGACTAAAAGGCTTAGTTAGCTATTAAACCACTTAGGAAGAGCTATAACAGACAAATCCGGGCAGCGTTCTATGGAAGGAAGCTGTTGCTGTAGCTAGAATTAGAACAGGGCCTACAATATGTTCTGCTGTCTGTCCAGTAGCCAGTCTAGAGTCATGTTGTGATTCCTAGTTAAAGGGAAACTAAAGGTCCATCACTGTCTTGTATGATTTATTTCCAGATCCGCAGTAGAATTGTTCTAAATTCACACCTGCAGAGTCTTTAGAGGCCCGTTACAATCCCACTGTTCTAATTTAAAAGGACAGAGCTGCACCTAAACCTTTCCTTTTAGTAAGGTAAATTCAGGGAACAATGGCTTTGTACATTGTGCTTGTTTTGGAAGACTTGAATAGATTGTGTTTTCTGTGTTTAATCACTTACTGTGGTGAAACTGAAACTGTAGACTGTTGTGATTCTTGGATTCATAAATGGACAATCAGATTTTAAAGAGAGTATTGCTGCCTTTGTGAGTTTCTGACTGTTGCTGAGGTTTTCTGTCCTTACTCGGCGCTTGTGATTTGGAGGGTTTTAGTTACTTGGGAGGAAGGCTTTGGGGAAGATCTGTGAGAGGGAAGGGTAAAGGGTTTGGAAACCATATTTTATGGTAAAACATCAAGGAGCACAGTCAGCTGAGTTTAATTAAGAAGCTGGTGAAAGATTTAATTTAAAGAAGTCTTTTCTACTACCTTCTATAGAAGACCAGACAGACAATTGCAATCGTTCCTCCTGACATTAAAATCTCTAGTCTTAGTGTGTGGAAAAACTACATTTCCAAGCCCTGAGAGCCTTAGCTCAATGAAGAATTGTAGCGTAATGGGTCTTAAAAGGAGTGAAAGACAGGCTGAGTTATGACTCTCGGGTCTTTCCCTGGCACTATTACTTAGGTAACACCTAGCCTGGTGTTCTAATTGTGTTCCAGAAAAAGTCCAACTCTGAGAGCTGTTCATTTTTATCGCAATTACCTTGGGCAAAAATTTTTTGGCCAGTAAAATCTCTAGGGCTTTCGCGACCCATGTAATGTTGAACTCATTGGCATCCTCAGGTCCTGAAGCTTTAAGGGATGTTGTGTGTTTGGAGTGGCTTTCAGTGATAACGTGTTAGCACTGATGGCCACAGGAATCCTGTCAGCAGTTGTGCTGCTGCTTATGGTAGGAAATATTTGGTCACAAATTACACAATTTGAGGGAAATTCTGCAATTTTTGCTGAAGTGTATCTTAATACTGGCAATGCAGCTTGTGTGAGGAAATCCTACAAGGCCTTTGGTGATTTCCAACTAATTTTTAAAAATAGTTGCTTCAGAACTTAATGCTTTATCATTTAGGTAGTGTACAGCTCATACGATAGAGAGATTGTGTAGTCTGTTCCCTGTTACTTGAAGATGCAGAATGTTTCAGTCCTGTGTCCTCTCTCTCCTTCCTTTCCCCCAACAAGACGGTCACTGCACTTAGCCCCATGTACGGCAGTCGGTTTGGCTACGCTCTTTCTAATGGAACGGTCGGAGTTTACGACAAGACAGCTCGTTACTGGAGGATTAAGGTTAGTCCAGTGTTAGAATATCATCACTGAAAGCCTGAAGGCTGCTAGGGGCTTTGGTACCTAAACTCAGGTCGTTCTGATGTTACCCTGACTCCTTAGATGAATTTGAAATTTTCTGCTGAGCATAACACTTAATGTAATTTTGTTCTTACAAAATCTACCTTTTTTTTTTTTTTTTTTTCTTTCTCCAGATAATTTGGCTTTTTACACCTTGTTTTTGTGAGTTCTAATCATCTGCTTGGCTGCAAATGTTTTAAAGGAAAGATCAGGTCCTTTGAGAGCAGTAGTCCAGATTTGTAGTGCAAGGGCTAAGACTTCAGATGTGTGTGTAACCTTAGAGACAGTGATGCTCAAACTTCCTGTTAAGAGACATTTTTCTATTCCTTTCTGTAATGTCTGTAGCCTCATAGTCCAGCGTCTTGCGTGTGTCACGCATGTGGAATTCAGAAAACATACCCAAGCTTAATTTCTTTGCTTTCTGTCCTCAGTCTAAGAACCAGGCAATGAGCATACATGCGTTTGACCTGAACTCTGATGGTGTGTGTGAGCTGATCACTGGCTGGTCCAATGGGAAGGTGAGTTTATTCAGAGGGGAAATGAGGAGCTGTGAATCTGGAAGCTATGTTTGAACAAGGCTGTTAAATTGTCTGAAGGAGAACAGCCAAAACATTTTAAAAGTCTATTGAAAACAGAGTGCTGATGAACACTTGCAGTAAACCTAGTTTGGCTGGTGAATCCTGTGCCAAATGCAAGATCAGAGAAAAGCTGCTTCCTCTGCTTAGCTCAGTCAATTGCTAAGGTGTGGTTAAGCTGTTTCTATGGTAGCGGGGATCATATGCAGCATCCTGCAGCTCTTGGGTGTCTCATTTCAGCTGTGTCTTGAGCACATGCTAATAATCCTCTGCAATGTTTCCTGAATGTTCTCAAACTACAGGGAAGACAAAGCAGTTATGTAACAGGAGGGCAGCATCAGTCTTGACTATGGCAGGATTAATCAAGCATTACTTAATTTTATGTGAAGGAGTTCTATTCAGCTCAGTCTTAGTCTCTTAAGCCTGTTGCTTGGTGTTCCCCTTCGCTAGAAACGACTGTTCTAGCTGCCAAGTCTCTCCTGGACACAGCTTGCCAGGCTTTTTTTTTTTTTTTGTAAAGCTATGCTTCTTTCTTGACACCTCTCATTACTCTCATTAGCCTGGGGGAGTTTAATTAACTTCCTATCAAGCTGGCAGTCTAGACCCTAGATATGTTGTAACTCATGTTGGATTAGGAGCCTAACATTGTTAAAGAGAGAACCTCTTCTTGCTTTACTCCTTTTTCAGTTCTTTTCCACTGGCAGTCTCTACCCTGCTTGTCGGTCAGAAGCAGTCCCTAGCTCCTAGAAGGAGTAATGCTGGGTACCACACTTTGGAAAACGCACACTGCATGGAACTGAGTCCCCCTCTCCATTCCTTTCCAATGAAAGATCATTAAAGGTTGTGGTATTTGTGTATGAAAAGAATTCAGCACACAAGGGCTGCAGCTAAGAGGAGAGACTGTAAATGCTGCGTTAAGGTCATTTCTGGGTTACTCCCATCATTGCTGCATTCATGTGTGCGTAACCTTCCCAGTGCAGACTTGCAGTCCCCTTCTTTCCTTCCTATTTATAACTTAGGGAAGCATCTCTCAAGAGCATTTTCTTCTAGAAACTGCTGCGTCTGCCTAGAGGTCATTTCTTGATGGTATTTTTTTCATGTGTGGTGTTCTGACCAGCAGAGCTTCAAGTTCACCTGCAGTTCCATGAGCAGAACTGGCTTATGGTTAACAGCTCTGAGTACGACATGACATGTATTTTGAAGTTAGTTCTTCTGTTCATGCCGTGCCTTGGAACTCTTTGTTTTTCTAGGTCGATGCACGCAGTGACCGAACTGGGGAGGTCATCTTTAAGGACAATTTTGCTTCCTCAATTGCAGGAGTGGTGGAGGGAGATTACAGAATGGATGGGAGCACCCAGTTAATCTGCTGTTCAGTTGACGGTGAAGGTAAGAGCATTGTTCTGGATATTAATTTAATACACAATAATATCAGGCACATCACATCATGTCAGATTAGCTAAACGTTGATTTGGTTCCATAGGCATTTTTGTGTGCCAAATTCCCTTCACTTTATGTGAGGTTAATGGAATTTTGAGTTACACTACCTGCAAACAGCATTTTGAATATTGCCTTCTCTGTGATAAGCAGCATGTGTTTCATTGTGATCCAAGAAGCCATCAAAATGCATTTGCCCAGCAGAAGAAGTTCCCTCCTAATAATGCAAAGATAATTATGTTCAGTACAGACTGTGGTTCTTCAGGCAACATTATTATAGATGAATGTATAGGACATCTTCTGTCCTATATGTGATAATGTGGGTAAAGGTGTTTAGAGAGCTAAGAGGATGTGGGGTTTTTTGGTTTTTTTGTTTTTTTCTGAAGATGAATGGTTTTGATATCAGAAATTTTAGATGTCAACAGCGCTTTGTTTCCTGGAAAATCCTATCCTGAGACTGGAGAACTGGTGGATTTATCACACCAGACATTCAAAAATTCAGACCTGGTTACTGTGAGTGGAAACAAATATGATCACAGATGATTTAAATAAGCTCAGCATGAATTTACAGGGATGGCTCCAGGAAAGACACTGGTGTGATTATCCAACTGCTTGGCGTCAGTGGCCTGAGACAAGCAGGTCTGGCACAACCCATTTGGAACAAACATCTGTCCTCGTTAAATAGCACAGTATTTTACTGTCTGTCTTAATCACAGGCTGCGGGAATTTGCTGCACTTGGGCTTCAGCATATAAACCTTTTTCCCAAGCCTACAGAAGGGGAACATTGTACACAGTTCTGAAGGTACCTTGTCCTAGCAGAGCTCTGTAGGTTCATGTCACTGAATGTGATCGTGCTCTTCTGATGGGCCCATCGTAAACAGACCTTGGCACACAGCTGTAGAGCAAAATGGAAGTTTATAGCAAGCATCTTTTCTCATCATCTGTTCAGCTCCTCTGTCTCCACAGGCAATGGAGATACTTCCATAACTCTCTGCTCCACTGGGCAGCAGATCTTACCCCTTGAAGTGAAGTATCCCTTGATTTGGGGAAGAACCAGTGTGGGTAAATCCTGTTTACTGGCTCACGGACAGTGACTTAAGTCACTTCCAGACAGTAACAGCTCCTCTGACCAGCTCTAGAAATCCAGGTACACATTTTATTAATATTGCATAACGGCAAACTTGCCTGAGCACTTGGAAGAATGATTGCAGTGGGAATCCTTTCGCAAAAGGACTGGGTGCTGCTCTTGTCTGGTCAGGTGAAGGCAGCTTAAAGACAGGTTGGAAATTCACATTTTTTCTTCCTTAAATGGGCACTTCTCTTGTCCTGATCACCAGGAAAGGCAGAGTCTGTGGGTCTAAGTCAACGCTCGGGTTTTCAGCTGAATGGTACCAGCTGAATACCAGAACCAGTGTCTGCTGCTGAGGTGGTACAAGGGCATCTTGTTACAGAAACTAAAGTTTTGGAGAGGCTGTGAAAGGCTTTGCTGAAATTGGCTGTGTTTGTTTCTGTACAGTCCGAGGCTATCTGCCAGGAGGTGACGAAATGAAAGGAAACTTAATGGATGCAAGTGCTGAGCAGGATCTGATCCGAGAACTTAGTCAAAAGAAACAAAATTTGCTGCTGGAATTAAGAAATTATGAGGAAAATGCAAAGGTACTACTTAAATGATGTGTGGGGCCAAAACACACCCTCCTATTGCTATAAATCCAGAGTAATCTGGGAAGCGGTTGTGAGGTAGTCCAGACAAGTCAGAGCTGTAACCTGTGAGGATGCAGCAAGATTATCTATGGGGATTCCTGCTTCTGCATCTGGCTTGCTTCTTGTGCAAGTTCAGAACTTGCTTTCTGTATTTCAATAAGTAACATTTTCCTTGCTCCTTTGGCTTGCCAGTTCTGTTTGGAGCTGGATTCTCTTCAGCGCTAAGCTTTGGCTTATGACTGCAAATGGTAATTTCTAATGCATAAACCAACTCAGGGGTCAGAGGGGATTGTGTGAGAGGATCAGGAAATGGGGTGAGGGCTGGCAGCACTGCCAGGGTGTAGGAGGCACACTTGTGGCTTGATAATGAAAGTGCAGAAATAAAGAGCTTCAAAAAATAGTCTGAGGAAAGAGCAATAAACGACCACCATAGCAAAAGCATGGGATTATATAAGCTCGTGCTTAAAATTGAATGTATGTTAAGTGCACTTCTGAATAAAGGTTTGGGTACAGAGCTGAGCTCCATCGACATTAACGCACTCAAACAAATCGTAGCACAAGTGTTCGCAGCTCCATGCCTACTGCAGCCGGTATTCATAGCTTTGTGAAGTGTCTGGGAATTGCTGTAATACAGCCTTCTCCTGTAAGAAAAGAGAACTGACTTATGTTTTCTAGGTTGCTTGAATGAAAATCTTGAAATTCTGATACTGAGGAGTATGTGTTTTGCAACAGGCTGAGCTGAACGCTCAATTGAAGGAGGCTGATGGGCAGAGAGGCGTGATTCCAGCAAATACCCAACTCCAGACAGCCCTCTCAGTTAATCTGGGCTCTGACAGCCAGTCTCCCCATGTGGAGCTGTGTATTTCCACCACAAATGGTGAGTGGTAACCTGCAACCATTGACATTGGTTTCATGTAAATTCATGCAAACGTTCAGTTATATTTAGCTGATGATTTGCCTGTCTCCCCTTTATTGTCTGTAATTTCCCCTCTGTGGTTGCTTTCCTTTCACAGAGTTTTGAATCAAGCTATGTTCCTTTGATGAGTCTTGGGAGAGGAGTTTGATGGAATTTATTTCTTGTTATGTGTAATTTTCTAAGGCTATTAACATTTAACTGGGATGAAACAAGTCTTGGTGATCTCTGCAACACTCCTTGTGTTGACTCTAAACATTAACCTACAGCCATGTTGGTGAGGGTGTTGTTTGAATGCGGCTGGACCTCAGCTGGTTTTGTATGTAGAACTGGAAGTACGCTGAGATGGCAAATTCACTTAGCACCAGGCGTGCTGAGGGCGCAGTCGGGTCCAGATGTGGTAGTGCTCATCATCTGGACTATTTTAACAATCAAATAAGGGGTGGAAAGAGTTGACTGTGCTTAATTCTGAAAACAGTGGTAGTTTGTTGCCAGAGGACAGCTGTTAATTTAGGAACTGCTTTCTCTTCCTGTTGCTAAGACACAATCATCCGTGCTGTGCTGATCTTTGCTGAGGGCATATTTGAAGGAGAGAGCCATGTGGTACACCCCAGTCTCCAGAACCTCTCGGGCTGTGTTCGTGTTCCCCTTACTCCACCCAAAGATGTCCCTGTGGATTTGCACATCAAAGCCTTTGTGGGTTACAGGAACAGGTCAGTTTTGTGGTGTGATCTCTGCTGGTCTCCAGAGCTAACTGTGTGACCAGGAAACAGCAATGATGTGACTTCAGGCTTGTCCCATGGGAAGCGCACCGTTAATTCCCTGCTGCCCCATTTCTCTATGTTACTGGAAGGAGAGCTGGAATGCTTTCTTAAAAGCACAGTTGCACCTATGGTGCTGAGCTCTTCTCCAGACAAAGTCTAAATCCTCTGGAGTCACTAGGACCTGTTGTGCTCCAGCTCTGCCTTCAGGGGAACAGTGAGCATTTCTTGTCCAGAGGATGCCTTACTGTGAGTCTCTGGAGGGAATCGAGAGAGGCAAAGGCTGTATCCAGGGTGGCTGCCTCTCCAGAACCCTTGAATGGCGGCCGCTCTGGACGAAGTACTTGAGCAAGCCTGCAGGCACAGTGGTGTCTTTCCTGCTCTGAAGTAACCCTGAACCCATTCAGGGCAAGTAGAAAGTAGCATATGCTTGTTTTCAAGACAACACTTTTCCAGTGTCCCGTAGAAATAAAATGTCTCTTCATGTACACTTGACACCAACTTTCTCCCTGCTCCCATCTGCCAGAACTGGTGGCACCCCAGGAAGCAGCATCCCTTCCCTGAAACAGGAGGCCTATTTTGAGAGCTAGCCAGCCATTGCAGAAAGAACGTATGGAACGAAATTCCTTTTTGTTTTCTCTATTTATGTTTGTTATTGTTTTTAATAAGACTTCACTGAACCTGTAAAGAAAATATCCAGTTACATAGTAAAATCATATATATGGTAGCCTAGAGAATCTATTTATTGGAAGGATTATGGAAAATGTAAGCAATGGGGAGGAATTGTCCAACCTCATGATGTGATAAGCCTGGAATTTCCAAGTTCCAGTGTTTTTTTTCTGGAAAACAATAAGCAGCTGATTACATAGCTGGAAGCTGCTGATGTCAGTAGCCAGCTAAAAAAGAACCAAGAACTGTTGCAATAGGTGAATCCCTGGTATGTTAGTAACTGTGTCTCTTTTTCCTTTGGATTGCTTCCAGCATGCAGTTCCATGTATTTGAGTTGACAAGACAGCTTCCCCGCTTTTCAATGTACGCCCTGAGCAGCCCGGACTCGGCCTCGGAGCCGCTGAGCTTTGTTAACTGCACGACAAATGAGAGACCGCAAAGGGTGAGTTTCTGCTCTGCTTCCTATTTCCCAGTCCTGCGTACAGATACTGCGGTGGAGGGTTTGCAGTTACCTAGAGGTATCCAGGAGCAAAGGAAAATCACGCAGTGAACTGCACTGCTGCCTTTGGAGTCTGTGTTACAGCTTGACTCAGTGTGTTTTTCTGTTTTTTAAAGGATGCCTCAATTGAGGTAGTCCCTGCTTCAGGAATTCCTGCAGCTGCAGAAACTAATGGCGAGGCATTTCAGATATTCTGTCGTTTGCTGTGTGAGAACTGAAGGAGTGCCAGTGGCAGGAGTGCTGTAGTGAGTGATGAATTTTGTAAATGAGCAGAGAGCAGGAAAAAGGCAGTACAGCATCCAGATAACAGATGAGCAATGGTGGTATCATTTTGCTTCTAAAAGATCTGAGTAGTGGGATGGCAGTGATTAGAGCTGGCTGTTTCCCCGTAATTGTAGGGCTCTGTCTTATTTGCATGTCCTTTACTGTGTTAAACGGCCAAGGCAAAAATCAAGATGAAACAGAAGTTTCCTTTTGAAATTCTTGCAATAGAACCAAGCCTTACTTCCCAGCTTTCTCTGGTCTCCAGGCCTGGGCTTATGTTTTGACCTTGGGCTGTGGTTTCTGGCTGTTGGATTTGATTTGCTCAGGAATATTCAGCTTTGGAGCAGTGAGTCAACTGCCCCCATTCTCACAAGTTCCTGACATGGGGTTTAGGGAATAAGATTTAGTAAATGAAATTTCCAAGGTACCCTGAACAGAGTGCCCTGGTGCACGTCACGTGCAGGGACATTGCCTGGTTCACCAAGCTTTCCACACAGGTGATGGCTGATGCTCTTCATTTTATTTTATAAGGTTGTTATGTGGCTGAATCAGAGCTTCTTGCTACCAGAAGATGCAGAGTTTCAGAGCGCTCCCTTTCAGGTTTGCTTCACTTCCCTTCGTAATGCTGGTCAGCTCTACATCAAAATCAAGCCTGGCGGAGAGGTGAGAACCTTAATGATGAGAGGAACACCCGTTTAATTATGTTCTGGTGAAACTTAAGGGTGGTGTCAACATGAGGCAGTAAAAATGAAGGAGGATTGAACAGGCAGAGAAAGTACTCATGTTTTAGGGATGTTTTTTGGAAGCTCTTGTGTCTGTTTTACTGTTAGTGGGTAAAATTCCAGGGCCAGTTAATGAAGAAAACTGCTTAGCCTGCAGATTTCTAGGAAGGTATTTGCTCCCACGCAGAGTGGTTTCAGGGAGCCATAATTTGAGGCACAAAGGCTGCCTGTAACTTTTGCACTGGTCCTGTATGCACAGATGCCACTTCATTCCAGGCCTGAATAAAAGCTCCTTTGAAATCAGTGTCTCCTTATCTACCAAAAGCCCTAGAGCTTGCTTCTGCAACAATTTTGCCTCTTGAGAGAATGAACTGCTTTGAGCCTGGGTTAACTGAGAGGCAGTCCTGCTGGGCAATTCTGGGAGGTGTTTTGGCATGGAAGAGTGCTGAAGTTCTTGCTTTCCTTTCTGACAGATTTCCATCAACACAGATGATATTGATCTAGCTGGTGACATTATCCAGTCAATGGCTTCCTTTCTGGCCATTGAAGATTTGCAGGTGGAAGCAGATTTCCCTGCATACTTTGAGGAGCTGCGGAAAGTGTTGGTCAAGGTGAGAGGCACAGGGCATTTCTAAAAAGGCAGCTTAAGCCGTCACTGGGGGCATTTGAGAAGATCTCTAAATTGCTTTATCTTTGTGGAAATCAGCCAGTGATGCTCGCTGTATATTCTGTGGAAAGAACAATGGGACACCCTCAACTTTCTCTTTATTCTTTGGTCTGTAGAACAAGACCTTGGTCTCCCCGGCAGCTGATTGTTCAGCATAATGTAAATATGTTGCCTGGGAGACTGAGCTGTGGTTTTGGGTCAGGGCGTAAGGTCTGTCTCTCAGCCTGATCACCCCGTTCTGGGGGACAGGGTACCACTCTGGGGAAGGAGAATGGTCCCAGGGATGCTGGTAGGTTTAGTTGGAATGTTGTTCCCTCTTACACTGGGCCAAGGTTTAGCTTGAACAATTACTTGGGTGTCCAGAGCACTGGGGGCCCTTTCTCATGACTGTTTGCCTTGGACAGGTGGACGAACACCACGCAGTGAATCAGAGGCTCACTGCTGACATGGCTGAGCACTCCAACCTCATCCGCAGCATGCTGGTTCAGGCGGAAGACGCACGACTCCTGGGAGACATGTGAGCAATTGCTGCTTAGGTTGTGTGTTTTGGGTTTAGAATGACCAGTCTTTGCTTTTCAGGTAGAAAAGAGCACAAAAACCTATTTGTGTGATGTAGGGGTTGCTTAGTTCCAACTCTTGATGTAGAATTGTTACTTTTGCTGGCCCCACCATGAGCTGTCCTTGAGCCTTGTCTTGTTCTTTAGGTGGAAAACCAGCCTGGGGAAGGCAAAAGGGCAAGTGTATAGCATAGAGCCAGTGGTGTGAATCAGCCTCGAGATGGTGATGTAATTAGAGAAGATACAGTAAGGGCAGAAGGCAATAAAAGCTGTCTGTGGTGTGTGAACTTTTGAGAACACTAAGAAAGAAATTTTAAGTGTCAGTCCTTTCACTCTGACCTGCTGTGTTCTCCTGCTAATGTCCTGTTTTAACTGTCAAGAGCAGCAGCCAAGGTCTGATCCAAAGTAGAACAACGTTACTTTCACTGTGGAAAGTGCCGTCTCCTCTTTGGGTTGCTGGATAAAATAACTGCAAAAATAAACCTTTTTTTTCCAGTAAAATAATGAGTATAACCAGCATGTCTAGACTAGTCTGCTGTGTTGTAGCTGGCAGACATGCGGGTAACCGTGGTAGCCATCACAACCATGTATGGCTACACCTTTATATTGACAAACCAGGAATGACTTTCTTGTCCCCAGAGATGCAAATAACTGGATTGATTGTTCCCCCAGGAAAAATATGAAGACACGGTACATCGAGCTGTATGATCTTAACAGAGATTTAATAAATCAATACAAAATTCGTTGCAACAATCACACGGAGCTGTTGAATAATCTGAAAGCTGTGAATCAGGCAATCCAGAGAGCTGGGCGGTTACGTGGTGAGTATGTGTGTTTGGAGGGAATGGGGAGTCTTGGACCCCACCAAAGCAGATAAGATGTGTTTCAGAGGCCAGCTGGGTTAGTTAAGTGACTTCAGGATTTTTGGCCTGAAGCTGAATTAGAAGTAGTAATCTTTCATTTTTCAGTCATAGCCAATTGTCTGTGACAGTCAACTGAGTGTGCCCAATATCATCTGGGATCACAGTTTTAGAAAGACCAGTTCAAAGCAGTGGTATAGAAATCACTAGTTTTGTTGAACACAATTTAAAAAAACATTTTTAAAGTGGTGTTTCAGTTCTTCATATATAATTCTGCTTAAAAGAAAAAAGCTCTCAACTTAAGCAAGGCTGTTTATCTATATTGTTAGTTCGGTAGGTTAGCTCTGTAGGGGAAGGAGGTATTTTTTGGTGTGTTTATAGCATTCCCCTTTTAACAAGCCCTTTAAGTTCTACTATTATAATGCTACAGAAAATTATTCTTTAAAGAAAGGATTTTTTAAAATGTATTAGGAAAAAGCTGTCACTTCACCATATGTTTAAAAATACTTGAAACAAACCCCTAAATTTTGAAACTAGACCTAATAAATATTTTTGCCAGTTTCTTACTCAGTAACTGACATGTCTTTTTCTTTCCTTTTTTTCTCTTTACAGTTGGCAAACCTAAAGCACAAGTGATCAGTGCTTGTCGGGATGCAATAAGAAGCAACAACTTTAACATGCTGTTCAGGATAATGCGTGTGGGAACAGCCTCTTCCTAAAATCTCTGGAGGAGTAGCAGTTGCACAGAGGCAGTGTTTCCACGCAGCGGGCAGATAATGGACCAGTAATGACAAGCAGTTAATTCAGTCCCCTGCTCCGTGGTAGGGTGAAGTAATTGCAAAGGTAGCGTTTTAGTTAACCATCAGGTGAGAAATGTTATCGTGCAGACCAAAGCTTTATGGAGAAAGCATCAGAGTTTAAGTGCGGACGTGGTATTTATGCAAGACAGAGGTATAACCTTGGAACAGTTATTTTTCTTACAGTAACTTATTTATGTATTTTAATATATTTTGTAGTTAAGGGATCAGCCTTTTCCATTAAAACATAGACTGGTTTGACTGCTTTTTGTCTGATTAAGTTGGGGAGATGCATATGGTTACGTTTGTTTGTTGGAAAAAAAACCCCAACCAAACAAAAAAAAACCCAAACTCAAACCAAACCACTTTTCTAGTTCTGCTGCATAGTCTATGTGCACACTAAGCACTTAAAATGTGTTAGAGAATCCTGGGTTTCATTGCAGGGATGTGCTGCTTTCTAGGTAAACTGCAGTTCAGTGCTCTAGAAGCACCAAAGGGATAACATCTCCTTGTTGGCTTTTAAGCCAGAATATCTTTGAAAGCCGTGCAGTTCCATGATCCACGCAGGTAGGAAGTTGTCTGTTTCACATCTGACACTCTCCCCACACCTGGATTGCAGGAAGCTTTGCTTCCAGCTACTGGTTCTGTGCTGCTGTTGGAAAAAACTGCAGATACTGAGGTGGGCAAGGGCGCATTTCAGGCACAACAGAAACAAACTGCACACCCAAGATGGTGCATACTTACGAAGAGCTGGCAGTACTTAATGGGATCAAAAGAAGACTGTACTGAAAAATGTCTTGGGTCCTGGCTCAAACCTGTTTATTAATTCTGGGATCTCTTAGAATTAGATTAAAATATTACAGTAAGGCTGTATTTTAAAACCTTTACCAAAGCAAATTTCTTCCAGAAGCTATAAATGTCCTGCACAGGATGGTGGATGGGCCCCCGCTCTCCTGGCTTCTGCACCATTCATTGCATCTACTGCTGCATGGGTCGGTGTTTGCAGTGTGGGCCGTGCACCCATCCAGCTCTGCGGAGCGGAGTTCTTGGGTAGCTGTCAGGAGTATTGGCAGCCTGTAACTGGATTAAAGCCAGCAGCCCACCATTCATTACAGACCAAGCAGTGAACGTGCAACTAGTTGAATGGGCAATGTAATTCTTGCAGCGTGTTTTAATCCCCAAAATGGTCCCTTGCCACTGCTTTGGCCCCTTCAGTACAGAGAACTGTGCTGCCAAAAGCACAGATCTCTGTCACTGCAAATCTGCAGCAGGAGCTCATTTGAATCCTTTTAAGAACCTGGTCATTAGTCAAATCCAGCTCCTTGGCAAAAGGCTGGTGAGCCACCCATGCTGTTCTAAGCAAGTGAGCTTTAAGACTTGATTATGGAACAGTCTCCTGGCACAAGTGCTGGGCTTTCTGCCACCTGCTGTACCTGTTCCCACTGTTTCAACCTCTTGTTCTTTATGTACAAAATCCTAATGCTTGGTTACTAACATTTATGTAGTCCATTCAATGATAAGAGAGCGGCTCCGATCAGAGAGCAGCTTTCCCATCAGCCTGACTTTCAGGGCTACGCAACCAGGCACTTCCAGTCCCAGCTCTGTTTTGCTCTTGGCAGTGAGGTCAGTCCCTTGGTCACAGTCCAGACCTCTGATAAGGCTCATTTCCCACGGCTAAGTTTCTGACAACAAACTTGTCATTTATTTCCCCGTAAAAACAACTTTTATCTTTGCCAAATGTGAAATCCATGTCCTATAAGCTGAAGCGATACCAGGTTTACAGTTGCCTGCTGAAATAAAGCAGAGCCCTTGGCTGGCACGCAGCAGCAAGCCAGCGTAAGCTGAACCTGCACCAGGAGATTGGTGGCCAGCAGTCCCTACTGGTACGATTCAGCCCAGGACTAAGGCCCAGCGATCCTGTTCTCGGGTACGGGAAGGCCTGAGTCACAGCAGGTTAAGCCACTGGTCAAGCACAGAAAAACCTCTGAAACCACACTAATAGAGCTGTGTGTTGCTAAAATGTCAAGGGCAAGGCAGCTGAGCTGGCACTACACCTTGGTACGTGTGCTGGGGATCGGGTCTAGACCCCCGCCCTCCTTGAATGGCTCCTTCGCTGCCTGGGAAACGCACTGCAGAAATATGGAGCTGGATCAGTGCCTGCTGAAGAGAGATCTGTGTAACTGATTTTCAGTGTCCTAATTCAAGTTCTAGTTTGGAATTTGAAAAAACAAAATAATTGAAACTGACCCCTTGACAAGGTTATCTGCTTTTAGCTGCTGTTTCTCCAACTCCTGTGGATTGCTGCTCGTCTTCATACTAAATCACTGCATACACGATGTCAGAACTTCTTTGTGTGTTTGTGAATGCCAAAACCATTCCTTCGGTCTGGTCTACAGCTAAACTATTTTATCTTGCTCCGTATTGAATTGCTCCTGTTTTCAGCTACTTGGCAAACTGATAACCACCAAATCCCGAAGAATTTGTTGGGAAGCGTTTGTGTAACCCAGCACTTCAGTAACTGAAAGCTGCAGGTACCCTGCATCAAATGCCAGGCTTTGGAGGTGCAGCCAGCTGGTGGGAAACATGCGTCCTCGTACAGCTGAGCTGATGGACATCTGCACGAGGCCGTCTTGCCTGGTATGAAGTTTCTGTTCTCTCTTGCTCACACTCCATAACTCTGCTTGATATTCCTTATTTTATTTTTCTGTATTGTCCTACTTACTCATTTTGTGGGTATGTATGTATTTCATATTCATATTCCTTTGCATAATGATCAGAATACTTTACAAGCAGCTACACCTAATTTTAAATATAGATTTGTATCCAGAAAGAGCTTCTATAGAGAGGCGTACTCTAAATGAAGACCTCTCCCTCAAGTAGCTTCTGTCATTTGAAATTTCGGTGAGCGGAGTGTTTCCCCTGTACCCACAGCACCAGCACTGTATGGGGCTGCCTATGGCTTTCGGGACCAAACAGGAAGGGTGAGAGAGCAGAGACATGTTGATTTTTAAATCTTTGAATGCTAACTGCAAATTTGGTTCCTTAAATTACTTCATCTCAGTTACCAGAGGGAGAAGGGTGGTTCCCTGTGGGATCAGATAGAGGCTCGCTCAAGTAGAGGCTGGCATGCCCTCTAGTGTATTATTTATTATGAAAAAGCAGCAAGCTTCAGAGAGCCCAGTCTTCTGGGAGGCTGCAGCAGCTTCATGCTTGGGTGCTTCCCTTTTTGATCCTTGTGTGTTGGGATCACAGCTGAAGGTTGTTGTTCTTGTGTCTTCAAGAAGCCGTGCCCGAAGGATGCCCTGCAGAGAAGGGTGCAGAGTGCTCAGGTGCCAGCACAGCTAGCTTTGAGCTAACGGCTCCTCTGCTGCCAGCTCTGGTTTTACACCAGTGCTGGTCTTCAGTAACAGGCCTGGAACTAGAGAGGCAGCAGACTCTAATCCAAAGCTACCCCCTCCCAACCCAAGAGAGGCAGGAGGAATAATAGGCACGCTCTCCCCAGCTCACTGCAAGCCTATGGCCTGCACTGTCTGGCTTGGATGAGCTGAAAGTACACCTGTGTCTCTTCATTGCCAAAAAAACCACTTCAGGCAAGCAGAGGCAGGCCAGGGCTGAGTCTCTAGCAGGGTGTTCTGGAAGGTACTGCACCAAGAGCACTGCCTTTCCTGTCCTGTTTACCACAGGAGCTGGATATCTGCTTCCTGGAAAAATCTAAGTGTCCCATCTCCAGCGACAGAGCCGCGTCAGAGCCCAGCAGACCCCAGGACAAAACTACCACGAGGTGAGGCTATGCTGCTGGTGACCCTCCTACTGCCTGGGGATGACAAGCCAGGGAGAGGTGAGTTACCACCTTCCTGCTACCAGCCCACCTCCCCTGTTCTGAGGGTAGAGCCACAACCCTTTCACAGCTGAAGCCCAGACACATCCACATTTCACACAAGCAGAGGACGCCGGAGCACGTCTCTTCTCTCATCTATTTAGCTTGTAAATTATTTGGAGAAAGGGCTGCATCTGGATCTGTCTGCACAGCATTTAGTATAATAAATTCCTGCTCCTTGTTACGGTGCCAGGTCCTTCTCAATGCCAGCAACTTTATAGCCTCCCTGCCTTCCTTCCCAACTCCACAGAGTTGTGCAGCTGGAAAAACCTCATATTTCCCATGGTAGCTCCTTTATTTCTGCCTCTACAAACAGTGAACACAGCTAAGCCCCAGCAAATGTCTTGGGCATTTTGTAATCAAACTTGCCCAACCAGAACTTGAAGCATTTAACTGACCCACTTCCCTTTTTTTTTTTTTTTTTTCAAATAAAAACAATCATCATGCTTGGGGCAATGTGCAGTTGTAATTTCCACTCTGACAGATTAGAGATGCATCCCCACTTGCTATTTCCACGAGAGAGTAGCCACTGTTGTGCAGCAATGCCCCTTCCACATGGCATTAAAAGCAGCTGGGAGTGTGTGTTACAATGCAGTCAGGAGGAGACTGGATTTCCATTTGCGCAGTTAAAAGTCACCTGGACCCCACGCGGCAGGGTTCAGCTCGTATGCAGTGCGATGAAGGGAGCAGCAGCAAAGCTTGTCTGGTCTTAGCTAAGCCAGGTCCCAGCTGAATGCCTGGGTGGAAACCTGCCCCCCCCACCATTTTCTGTGTGACCACGGTCAGACTCTGCACCATCACTCGTAATAGACAAAGGAAAAATCCCAGAATCCTGTTCTGTTTGGGTGCTTTTTCAGGTGCGCCAAGCTACGATGATTGATGTATTTCACAAACTTCATTGTTTCTTTGTCTCTATAAACTAAGGCCAAGCAGTTGTCCTCTGGATTCACTGTCAGCAGCTAGAAGACATGAAAATAAGGGACAAAATTAGTTTCACAAAAATGGCTTTGATAGCATTCCTAGGGATAAACAAACAAAACAGTTTCAAAAGCCAGTCAGAACAAAGGTCTGGTGTTAGAAAATGGACTACGTCACTATTCTCATTTTAATACCCCTCAGCCTGAAGCCTTTATTAAGACAGCAAGGTTCATCTGAAGGAATTCCAGACTTCTTAGGACTGTTTAGCACTCTCACTAGTACTACACCGAATGTGATGCTAGTGAACGTGCCTCCCCACCCTCAACGATGTTATCTAATTTGCAGGTAGCGACTGAGGTCCTTACCTCTTCATCTTCACCTTTAGCGATGTAGGAAGTAAAGCCACCATATTCTGCATCCCAGTCTTGAAATAAAAAAGAAAAATTCTTAGAAAGTTCAACATTGTCCAGGCTCCATGCAGCATTCCTGGAAATGCTGTTTTTCTGCCCCAGTCCCCACAGTTACTGGATACAGGATGATCCTCAGTTTACCTCCCAACAATCTATTTTTTTCCCTTCTGTTCAGAAACAACTTGAAGCAAATGTACTGGATTTGCCATTTACCACACATGGGCCATTGAAGGTTGCTTGCCTGTCTGCTCCTTGCATGCAGAGCAGTTTTGCCTTAGCAGATACGCAAAAGGCTTTCAGTAGAACTATTGGCATGTGCCAGGTGGTTTCAGCCGTGCACTCTGGGCTCAGCTGGTCCAAAATCCTTCTGTTTAGATGTTATTTTTCACCACTATCTAACTAGCAAACAACCTAAAATGCCTAGACATGTGTAAAGTAACTTTGGAAAACCCTAGGCTTTGTGAATTGGAGGCGCAGCGATTATTTTTATGAGGAAAAGCAGCGAAATGGAACACTTTAGTGGGTATTCTGGCCACCCACCCTCCACGCTGCCCAGAGCCGCTGCCTAGTGACAGGGAAGGCCGGGGAGACGCAGCCTTTCCCTCTGCCCAAGCGCCACCTCCTGGCTCCAGCCGGAAAGGCCAAAGCAGATCCCACGGCCACACTCCCACATCTTTGCGTAGGGACTACTGAAACCAGAGCTTGTGCAGAAGCAAGGGCTAGGAAAAAGCCTACAGAGCCCTTCTGTGTAGGAAAAAGCAGGGAAATTCTGGCTATTGTAGCACTGCTGAGAATTCAGAAGTCCTTCCTTTAAGCAAACCTTGCAAGGAGAGTCTGATATCTCTCTTTTGTTCACTTACCCTCACAGCCACAGAAGAAGAGCAGGTCAAGAGCAAATTCTGTTGCTTGAGTGTCATGGACTAGAGTATAGTGCCCGTGGGTCCAGCGCCTCAGCTCCCCCGCGCACACAGGGGTACCCGAGCCTGGAAGCGGGAACAAACAAGCCAAGGAAGCCAGTATGTAGGAGACAAGCCCCTGCGCTGCCACACCATTGTGGAGCTGTTTGCCATCCCCAGCAAAGCGTAAAGGAAAGAAAAAGTAAAACCACGGACCTCATGTTAACTTATTTCCTAGTTATGTCTAAGTTATGTCCTTTGACCAATGTGGAGGAGGGAGGCCAAGATTTGCTCTTTGAAAGGGACCAAGCTGCCATGTGCTTTGGTTTAATCAGTTCCTCCTTTGGTTCTGGGGTTTTTTTTTCTGCCCCCAAGATTTACAGTAGTGCTCCAAACTTCCAAAGCCAGCAGCCTATCTGTTCTTGAAGTACTGAAACTACCAGACACTTCAGTGAAGAAGGGTATTGCTCTAACTCACTCTTCATGTGCCATCCCAGGAAGTGCATCGGAATTTGGGGAACTTGTTTGTTTGTTTTGATTTTTTTTTTTTTTTTTTTCTCATAGGTCTAGCTCAGGTTTCAATCCCTACAGCTTCAAACTATGCCCTCCTCATATCTGAGTTTAAAAATCACATGGTAGGAACATGGCAGACAGAAGAGGCAAAATGACGAGCCACGGAGATCAGAAAACCAGAGCATTTTACCAGGTAAGTGTTCTGGTGGGATTTTCAGTAGGACTTGGTTGTTTTTATTACCTTTTATTCCAGTGTCTACTAACTTGCCTGACTCAATGCAAGATGACTGTTTTCAAAAATTCTACCCTTAAACTTCAAAGCCACTGTTTTAAACAAACGGCACCAATCGATGAATCCAAAACGAATCTCATCTGTTACAGCAATTGTATCTCACTGCTGACAACTAAGTGGTTATTTAGGCTGGCAGCTTTTTCTGAAAGGTTAAATCCTAGTTCTAGATATCGTTTTTCTAATTCTAAAATTATCTTTACTTCTGATCTGTTAACCTTTTTCCTTTTGATTTGGTCTCTCATGAGAGAATCTACCTTATCTGAAGCACCAATATGTGGATGCAGAAACCATGTAACTACTGGCAAAAGATTATCAGCAATTAATTAACATACCCTTCCCTGCCCCATGCCTTGACTCCTACAGAATTCTCACCCTTAAGACTTAGGTCTGTTCAAAACGGTATCTTCAAGTTAGTCATTATTTTAGTCCAAATTCTTTTGCAATGGTCGCTTATTTTTGGATACCTGATCTGACGTGCTTCAAGTCCCATGTTTATGCTGGTGCCTTCTGCTGGCCACAGTCCAAGGTGAAATGCTAGTTCCCTAAAAATCACTGGGAATTCTGCTGCTGACACCCTTAACGACAGGATTCTGCTCAAGCCCTTTTACACTGCTGCTGCTCAACTCACCATTCTGCATCTCGCCATCTTGTGCTTCAGGGATGTTGTTGGGCTCATCTGGCTGACTGGGATTGCTATCTGTGTGGTGTTCAGTCTCTTCCTCCTCAGGTTTGGGACTGCTGTGCCCAGATATGTCTGCTGTTCTTCCTTCCCCAACATCTTCATCCTCATCAGAAGGAGCCAGGAAGTGCAGCTTTAGGCCAGTGAAGTTGGAAAGTAGTAAAAACAAGGCCTCGGAGCGTAAGAACTGCAGGAATTTCTTCAGGATGTCGGGGAGGCTGTCTTCCTCTGCTGTCTCATAGAGTCTGAAAGACAGCAGAGGTATCAGCAGTGGAGAACCAACAAGGACCACGTCCATGGGGGCAGCACCAACCAGTGCAGCCTCATGGCAGCTCCTGCTTGGCCTGATCAATAGGTGCAGGGCGCTGTCATTCCCCACCTTTTATTGGCAGGCCCCCGGCTACTCCACTGGATGTCTTTGTTCTCCAAAGCTTCACATAGTAGTTGGTATTTCTCTTTCTAGGAGAGAAAAGTAGTGCAGAAAACTTAACATTGAGCTCCCAGGTCTCCCTTGGTGTCCTAGAAGCAGCCGTTGTCTACTCTCAGGTAAGCCACTCCAATTTTTTTTTAACTTATTTGAGGTACCTAAGGACTGCTGAATTAAGAGGCATAGCCTGGGTGGGCACAGTGTCTTTTCAATGCCAGTGACCAACAGGTATCAAGTGCTACTTGCTGAGTGAGAATGTAGTTTCATTGAGATATGGATGCTCAGTACACCAGAGGCAAATCAGCCTTGAGAAGCAAAGCCTTTCAAGTAAGACAAAACCATTACGGGTCACTTGTTTCACACAGAGGTCAAGTTCCTCAAGTGCTGTGAGAGCTGGAGAGACAGGGAAGGACCCTCTGGTCACCACAAGGCTCAAAAGCAGGAAGGATGACATGTGTTTCCATCCTTCTGCTGTGCTTCTTGCAGGAAACAAGAATATTGAAGCAAAGTGTTTGATTTTTGATGTGTGCCCACGCGGCAGTGTCCAAGCAGGCAGAGGGGATCTACCCACAGAATCACAGAACGGTTGATGTTGGAAGGGGCCTCTGGAGGTTATCTGGTCCACTGCCCTTTGAGAGGAAAACTAGAAGGGGTTTTAGCTGACAGCTGTACAAGGAAGCCCTTTCCCAGCCTGCATGACATGCGGTACCTGGCACCCCTGTGACCCTTTTAGCAGACCCCACCAGAGTGAACCACTGGGCTCACCTTAAGAAAATCTTTCAGGAGAGTTTCTGATCGCTCCTCAAATTCCTCCTGAATTTGAGCTTGGGAGTCTATGTCCAAATAAACTAGATTGATCCACTCATACAAGATTTCATGCTGGAAGAGAAATGGATTTGAATGCTGAATTTGCAAAAGTAAAAAGGATTCCCCAGTTCCCCCCTTACCCAGCTGGCCACAGCCCTGGATTCTTCCCCACACACACTCCATTCTTTTTTTTTTTTTTTTTTTTAAATTGCACTGTGAGTATTTGCTGCATTCTCTGCACTATTGTAGGTATGCAAAATGTACAGATATACAAGGAAGAAACCAGCTACAAAATTATGGACAGGAAACAAAAAAAAGAGAATGGGGTAAATTACAGATTAAAGCATCCCTAAGCATCACTGCATCCCAAACTAGGTATTCCAGGGACATAAAAGATGCAGATAAGCAGATGTAAGCTTGCAACTCACGTCATAGGGGATGTGTGGGCTCCTGGGCAAGGGAGCTTCGATGTGGCGTGGAGGTCTGACTATCGACGGGCCGTGAAACCAGCCGCTCACTGACAAGCGGCACTTCTCCTCAGACAGAACTTCTGACACCTGGAAGAAGGTTGAGCAGCATGTTACTGTTTAGACTCTAAAATGTTAAAGAACCAGCTGTACCAGGCACCACGTAGACTCCTCCTAGGAGATGGCCCTGACTCCAGAGAGCCCACTGCATAGACAGAGAAGTCAGACAAAGCCTAGACCAGGCTGGACTATTCTTGGCTCGCAGAAAGAGGACTTAAAGCAAACTTTGATGCTCAGGTCCATTTCAAGTTTCTAGAATTCCAGTCCAAGCTTTTACTCCAAGCTCCCTCTGAGAGCTTTGAGTCATTCTGTTAGTAAAAGTAGCTGTATTTTATTTTTCAACCATTTATTGTGTTGAAGAATCAGCTACCCTAGGCTGCAAAAATTAGCTGTCACAGTTAAATCTGGAAACTCAGAAAACACTGGGCATCTGTGGGCCATAGTACACTATATTTGTTTACATTTTTGTATTTTAATTTTTAAGAAGTGCTGTAATACAAGCAAATACATGAAGGCATTTGCCTAATGCTTCTGGCTCTGGATTAAAGGTCTACCTATCTGTCAGACTAACCTCTCTCTCCTGGCATTTAACCTGGTCTGTGGAAACCCCTTGGTTTTGCAAAGTGATGGCCGCTGTTAAATCCTATGAGGAATCTATGAGCATTCAAATTGCACACTGAGGTAAATTGGGCTAAATGGAGCAATTTCACATTCTAGGGTGCTGTACTGTAATGGCAGTGTGAAGAGAAAGCCAGGCCCTTATGACTGGTTGCTAGCCACAAACTGTGAATTTCTGAATAGCACATAAAGACTTTATGCTGGTTTTTTTATGTTTGCTTGTTTTGTTTTTTTAGAGGAGTCTGATGGAACAGGAGGAAGAAACACAGTCTGTTGTGAAGAGGCTTTGGTTTTTATTGATTGTTACAGAGCTGTAATGGCCCCTTTCTTGCACGACTTAGGGGTGTTCCAAGTTATTTGTGAATGGCTACCAAACCCTAAATCACTTGGGAAACAGAAAAAAAAAAGAAAAATACTTGGCATTAGAACTCATGGACCTGCTCTGCTCAGCAAACACCCACAGCTTTAACTGCTGTCTTCTGAAGAAATGTATAGCATGAAGGCCAAAACCTGTAGATCTATTAGGAAGTACTGACTAAATGCTCTTTGCCCAAAGTCTGAGAGGGCTTTAGGGCTGGCATGTGCTGTGAAGGCGTTGTATCAGTCCGACCCTTACGCAGTCTGATGGTAATTTGCAGGCTCTACGCTTTACTGACAAAAGGGTCAAGGAAATGATTCAGTTGTTCAGCAAATCACTACCTGAAAACAATTAGCGCAGTGACCAAACAGATGCTTCTGTTAATTAAGTAACCGCAAGACATAAATGACACAAGAATAAAACAAAACCCTAAGCAGTCCAGGTGAGGGCATGCCCAGCCTACATCACTGGTCTTCCTCTCCAACCTTCTGCTCTGTGGCCCCGTTTGTTACAGTCCGTGGTATTCTCAAGTCCACAGCAGTTTCAGATTTCAGCCAGGTGCTTGTGTCATGCAGTTCCACAGATTATTTATCCTATTGCCAGGCATCTTCCTGATAAGCGCCACAAAGGGCTACTTCACCATGTCGGCATTTCTACGGCAGGGTACCGCGCCTCAGCTACGCCTTTACAGAGAGGGTAAAGCCGAGTCTGCGTAGTGCCCTGCTGGCAAGGTGACGCGCTGAGGAGCTCTGCTGGAGCAAAGTCATGGCGTCTGCCATGAGTGAAAACTCTGAGCTAGTTTCAAACAAGCAAACCAACGTCTCTCTTGTCACCACAGCCAAATCCGCAGCAGTGGCTTTCCAGGAGAGCAACACAAAATAGAAATGGCCATTTTTCTTCCCCCAAGATGATGAAGTTAGACTGGCAGTTTAAAGTTGGCTTTGTCAGTTCTTGTCCTCCTTGAAGTCCTGCCTTTAACACGCAGCACTTAGCATGAGTATCCATTCTAGCCACACTTGCTCTCCCTTTCTCTTCTCCCCTCCCTCCCCATCAGGACTGTAATGACACACAGAATGAATAACCACAACAATGAGAATAAAAATGAACAAGAGACAGCTCCTTGCCTGGTGGAAAGAGACTGGAGACACTTCAAAGAAAACCAGCGTGTTCCACGAAGGCACTAATGACTTGATGATTTGCTGTGGCTGGAAGTGTTCTGAGGAGGAAGAAAACATACTCTGGTTAAGATGGGAACTGGAACTCACTAGAAACTGCCATTTCTCCCTGACTTCATGATGTTGTGACTGGTGAGACACCTGGGTATAAGGGATGGAGCTCTGAGCAAGGACTTGCTGAGGAATCAGTGGACTTCCCCTCTTCATTACCTTCTCCCGTTCCTCCGCTGTCACCCATTATCATTGTCTGCAAAGCCCGCTACAGCCCATCTCTAAGGTGCAAATTTTACTTACACATCATCTTCTCTGGACTAAGGAAAAACTGTCTGCCTTGTACAGTTTGAGCAGAGAGCTGCTGCAAGGGGCAGCATAAGCTTCATCTTTTTCAGCCACCTCAGGCTGTGCTCGGAGCTCTTACCATCTGTGCTATACAGATCCAACGTTCCCCCGTCGCTTTTCTCCCAGGGTGGCACGAGGTACAGGATGAAAGCAATTCTCCGCCCCTCCAGCTCATCGTCGTGGCACAGCAAGACATCTGCAATTAGACACGTTTTGCTGCAGCAGCGCCTTTCCAGTGCACGCATGATTCATTCCAATGGCTGCTTCCCAGCTTTGTCCCCGCAAGGATACAACAAGAAAAAACATGCCCTTTCAAGAACTGCATTTTCACTTGTCAGCATCACCAGCCCAAGATTTGCAAGATTAACTTCTGTGGGATCGCGCTACGATCAGCAGATTAGCCCACTCTGAAGGTAAGGGCAGTTGTAACTCATCACCTCCTGCTCCTCACTGGGCTCAGCGGACAGAGATTCCTGACTTAAATGGTGATTCAAGCTCCAGCTCCTAAATACAGAACTGCTCTTGGAGTAGGTTTGTTGCTGGAATAGAGGAGAGGGGGAGCCCTGGGAACAGAAAAGCTAGGCCGACAATTAGTTGTGTGAAAGACTTAAAAAGCAGAGTTGACAGCAGTAATCTTTTTCCCCTTCCTACAGTGCTTTTTCATAAGCACTAAAAGGACAGGTGTAGTTGTAACCTGGACTCACCAAGGAGATGTTTTAGCATCAGCCTTCACAAACTCTACTGTGGCATTTGGAAGCTGAGCACGTCACCCTTTTGCACGGAAGCAGGCACGCAAACACAGGCTGAACATCTCTAAAAAGGTGGGAGCTTGCAACAGCACTGGGCCCAGTTAAAGCCATCAGCAATGGGACTACAGCAACACTTTTTCCATAATTTGTGCTTCATTTCCTGAGACTTTGGTTTGCTGCTGATAGCTTCTAGGACCCTCTGGAACTAGAAAGGGTTTGGGGTGGGCTATGTAATTAGGTATTCTGTAGATGTTTCATTTCTTACACACCCACAGAAGCTTTAGGGAAAGGACAGCTTTCAGACTGACCAGTATATTCATATTTAGCACAGGAGATGTCAATAGTTGGCTCCAGCTGAATCTGGGTGACAGCAGAAAGCCAGGCTCGGAATTCTTCGCAGAGAGCATGCCTGAGAAGACAAGCACAAGGTAAGCACCCCCCTGCGTTATAAAACATATCACCCCAGTTTATATTGTCCCCCTTCCAACTACTGAGATGGTGTTGTTCCCGCCAGAGATGCTGTATTCCTGCAGAGCCGGCCAGGAAAACAGCACAGCACCTACAACATCGCTGACAATAACCAGCAGCGAGCGTGCCATCGGTTGTGCGGGGCACAGGTAAGCATTTCGGAAGTGACAGACACAGGAGGGCTGAATCGGATCGCACTGCCGGGGGGAAAAGACTGACCCGACTTCAGGGCCACGACCTACACGGTCTCCGCTCCTCAGGGCGGGTTTCTGGCCACCCCGCAGCCCCTCGCCTTCCCAGGGGAGCCAGCCAGGGCTCTTCACCTCCCGGAGCGGGCACTGCTGTACCTCAGCGCGGCGACGTGGGGCTCCGGCCTTCCCGCCAGCTCCTCGGACTGCGGCGGCCCATGGAAGAGAAGAAGGGACGGGGGTTAGGGCGGCGCGGCCTGGCACGGCCCGGCCCGGCCCGGCCCGGCCCGGGGCCCACCTGCCGCAGCGAGAAGAGGTCGTTGAGCCGCGGGCGGAAGCCGAAACCCAGCAGCTCATCGCGCAGCCCCTCCGCGAAGGCCGGGCCCGCCAGGAAACCGGGGATGACGCCGTGCCGGAACGGGGCCGGCTCCACCGCCACCGCCTCTGCAAGGGAAAGGCCGCCGGTGAGGGGAGGAGGGGCCCCGCCGGGGTTAGGGGGGGCCGGGCCGGGCCGTACCGTGGCGGAGCGGCTCCCCGCGGCCCCAGGCCGCCGCCGCGCGCTCCCGCAGCGCCGCGTCCCCGAGGGCGGCGCAGAGCTCGGCGCGCGCCTCCCGCTTCCCGCGCTTCTTCCCCGGCGGCGGCGGCGGCGCCGCGGCCCCGCGCCGCTTGGCACCCATGACACTCTCCGCCCCGCCGGACTACAGCTCCCGGCGGCCCCCGCGCCGCCCGCCAGACCAATCGGATCACGGGAAGGGGTGGAGCCGCGTTGCGTTCGCCAATGAGAGAGCAGAGGGAGGGCGGGGCGCGCCCGCAGAGCGGCTCCTCTCTATGGTCGGCGCCGGAAGTGCGGCGGGCGGTTCCGGCGCGGCGGCGGGTGTGCGGCCTGGCGGGAGGTTAATGGCGGACGCCGTTCCCGCCGCTGAGCACTGAGCGCTGCCCGCTGCCTCGCCCTCGCCGCCTCCTCCCGCCGCGCCGCCATGTCCGTGGTGCCGCCCAACCGCTCGCAGACCGGCTGGCCCCGCGGGGTGAACCAGTTCGGGAACAAGTACATCCAGCAGACGAAGCCGCTCACGTTGGAGAGAACCATCAACCTGTGAGCGCCTGCCCGGGCCCTGCCCCCGTCCCGTCCCGTCCCGTCCCGTCCCGTCCCGTCCCGCTAGCGAGGGATTTTTTCCTTTCCCGCGCCGGCAGCAGCCCTGGCGCCGTCCCCGGGCAGCGTGCGGGGGGCTTTCCCGCAGGGGCCGGCCGGGGTGCGGGGCTCCCACCGGCCGGGGGGCTGAGGGGAAGGCGATGGGAAGTCTCCCTGCTCCCCCTCCAAGGGCGGGCTGTCCAGCTGTGAAACGCCGTGCTGTAGAATATCGTGGGCACTGAAAGCTGTGTGGGGCGTGTGGTATATATGCTTTAGCGTATAGAAACAGCGTCTGGCTCGGGAAGCGTGAACGCCGGGTAATACAGGGAGTGTTTAGGTGTGATGAGCATCATGTGCGCGTCTGTTCTTGTGTCGGCCCTCACAGGCACCTCCTTTGGCGGCAGAGGGAGAAACAGGCCACAGAGGGGATGTGGACCCACCCTCTGCAGTCGGTAGTAGGTAGTTAGGGGTGCCGGGTGTTTGCTGATTGTCCAGTGCAGGTGTTGTAATTAAATTCAGAGTGGTTACTACTGGAGAAAACTTTACTTGTGTCGTCAATACGAGGTATTTGCTAATAAATATTTACTTGCTTTATATGAGAAACCGTATACTTCTTCTAGTAAACTCTGATGGATGGATTCTTTGCTAAGTACATCTGTAAAGCTGCAGAAACAGCAAAACAGTCAATATTCAGTTTTAGCTAATAATCACAGACTCGTGTGTTTTTTTGGTGTAGTAGATAGCACAGTAGATTGTTAATAAAGCTATCTGTATATCTAAAAGTGGAAATGATTCTAAGCTGTAAGTGAAAGTTGAGGAGAGCTTGCTAATAAATGTACCTGCAGTTAGGAATCTGGTTGGTTGGGCTCACTTTTGTACATGAGAAAGGACTCTTAACTGCAACTGGCTTGTTCTCTCTCTACTATGGAAAAAATTAGGAAAATCTGTGGAGGAGGAAGAATTTGAGGGAGGAAGAGCGTATACTACTCAAGTTTGGTGTGATTAAGTATTGGGGGAAGAATACCTGAGGAGATGCATCTCAAGGAAAACACTCTCCATTAAATTGGCCATTTATTCCATTAATTCAGTTGCTGTATGCCACAAGTCACTAAAACCATGGTGGTAACTCATTACTGCTCTGCCTGGAACCCATTTTCCTCTCCCTTCTTGACTCAGCCCGATGATCCTGCCTTCCCTCCAGGCCTTGTGCTGTCAGATCTCTGTGTTACTTGGATTTTGTTGTACAATAGCATTTTACTGTTGCCCTCTGTGCTCTGTAGGACTGACCAATTTCTTGCCTGAGTTTTCCTTTCTTTTCTGACTCTTCTCAGTCCTTCTTACGAGGAGAAATCTCTCGAGTTTTTGCTGTGCTGCCATGTGAGAAGGCAGAGGTCCAGCACCTGGCCCAGCAGAATGATCTGCTCAGACTCTTGATCTCACCCCAGGCTGCCGACCCTGCGCTTAGACACTCAGCACGTCTCCTCTTCTGGGATCCAGATGTCTGATTTCCCACTTCAAAACAAAACCACTTCTAGCAGTTTAGTTCTCAGGCTCTTTGTTTACTTCTACAGAAAAAAAAACACTGTTGTGTGCCGTTTCCTTCCTTCCCAGCAGAGCTTTTCTCCCGTGTCCCTTTCCTAGCTCTGCTCAGAGCCTCAGCTGCCTTTTCTCCTTGGCGTGGCGATCAAAGAAGGGTGGCTGTTGAATAACAGTTGCTGCTGGTTGCTTCTGGGCTTTCCTTCTCTTGAATCAGCACCGTGCTAGCGCGTTGATCAGCAGGGCTTTCTGCGCTCGTACGTATCGTAGCGCAGCTCTTCCTGTTCCAGGGGCCCTGTCAGTCACAAACAAGGACTTCTAGCCCAGCGCTGCGAGTGAGTTACCGGTCCATCAAGCACAGAAGGTTCAGCCTCAGAGTAGATGCTGTGTTGTACCCATTTAAATTTAGATTTCATTATGCAGTAACATTTTTTTTGTCCTTCTCTTACAGGTATCCTCTGACAAATTACACGTTTGGTACAAAAGAACCCCTCTATGAGAAGGACAGCTCCGTGGCAGCTCGGTTTCAGCGCATGAGGGAAGAGTTTGACAAGATTGGCATGAGGCGGACGGTGGAAGGAGTTCTGATTGTACATGAGCACAGGCTGCCCCATGTGCTCTTACTGCAACTGGGTACAACTTTTTTCAAGCTGTAAGTGTCTGCTTCTTGAATGTAACTTTTTAGTTTAACTTTATGGTGACAAACCACTAAATGTGCAGGCTAGAGGTTGAAGTGTGACTAATTGATAGATGTTTTCAGTGTGGTTCATTTTTGGAAAGACTTAGTGTGTGAATTTAACTCCCTGCCTGGAAGCACATCCAAGCTTACCTGTGAGAGTCTGTAAATGCAATAAAATGTAACTTTAGCTTTCATCGTTGGTTATTTTAACAGACCTGGTGGTGAACTCAATCCAGGAGAAGATGAAGTAGAAGGGCTCAAACGCTTAATGACAGAGGTCTGTTTTCTTTTGTTATGTTGCCATACTGGAATGTGGGATTATTTTAGAGTTTACAGAATAAGCCAAAGCATTAGAGTAGTCTCCGTAGTGTTTCTGTTACTTTGGTGCTTTTGTGATGTTCTTGCGTAGTTAACAAATAAAGCAGTAAGTTTTCATTTATATGCGTTATGGGTGTGACAGAGTGGTCTAGTAGCTGACCCCTGCCTGCTGCTTAAGTCCTGTGTTCATTTGCAGCTTTGCTTTTTAGCTGGCTTCAGGCAAGTGAGTGTGCAGATGGGCAATAAAACCTGTTGTGGAGCCCAACTGATGAGAACTTGCTTCTGAGATAATCTTCCCAATGCACCAGTTAACCTTCCATGCTCTCCGCGTAACCTAAGTTAATTCTGTCAGGTAGCGTAACATTGCATTTCATTCTTCCCATTGGTCTGACAGTTCAACTGAATACAGCAAGGAGTTTGAAATGCTCTCTAAAGTGTCCTTGTCCTGTCCGGTGAGGCTTTTACTGTGAAATACTAAAATTCTGTCAAAAGCTGTTCCAGAGCAGTCCTGAACTACATCAGACCCTTATTACAGCAGCTCTTCATGCTTTCGCTGTATGTTTGCTAAAAAAAATTGACTTGGGGTATTTAGAGTTTTGACTGTAACTGGATTTTTGGTAGATACTGGGTCGTCAGGATGGTGTTCAGCAAGACTGGGTGATTGATGACTGCATTGGTAATTGGTGGAGACCGAACTTTGAACCTCCACAGGTGAGCACTCACGTTCACTTTCTTTTTCTTCAGTCAAATATTGACTGTTCTTCCAAAAGCCTCCAGCCTGCCAGTTGGGCTTTTTGAATATCTGTTGCATGAGCAATTAATTTTTTCTAGTTTTTACCCATTTCACCTCCTTTCTGTGGCTGATGAGAAACTGCAGACTTTTTCTTCTGGAAACTCCCCTCTGCCTCCTCACACCCGTCCTGATGGATGAGAAACCTCTGGCTGTAACAGCTTCCACGCCTGTGCCAAGCCACCCACGCCGTTTGAATTCCTGTTTTAGCCACAGCAGAAACTCTTGCGCTGCTGCGTATGGAACAGATGCCCTGTGATTAAAATAATCTTGCTACCCTATTTCTAAATGCTTTGTTACTGAAAATACTTGCTCAGTTTGCTTTTACACATTTCTGTCTTGTTGGGTTCTTTCATCCACTCGGGAGTAGTGGTGCCTCTTCAGATCCTGTCAGTAGTTGTGACAGCAGCAGCGTTCCTTTCCAAGTACTTTCTTATAAAAGTGGTTTTCATTATTTAATGTCATGAAATAACAATATACAACGCATTGAAAGGTTGCATAGTGCTTGATAATTTATAAAGCAGCACTTAAGATTGCACAATATTTTCAAAACTTTGTAAAACCAATTTTTATTGCTTTTCTTCCAGTATCCCTATATCCCAGCTCATATTACAAAACCAAAAGAGCACAAAAAGCTTTTCTTGGTCCAACTTCAAGAAAAGGGTAAGTGTTTGTTTGTAACAAAAGATTGTGTTTATAACAATGTCTAAATTCTTGCATTTCATGCAAGGAAATGTGGTGGGAAGTTTTGTGTTCATGTGCTTGCAGTTGTTTATAGTTGATCACCGAAAAAGCTAAATGCTGATACCGGTTTTGAAGGTAGGTGATCCTTCGAACACGAGTTCCTAGCACATTCTCATTCCTGCTCCTGCATCAGTATCTGTACAGCATGTGAAGCCCATGTTTAACTAGAAAAGAAATAAACCTGCTCTAGTACTGTGGTGCTCTGTGTAGTGATCTTGTTTTGAGGTGTGTGTGGGGCGGTGGTACCTTGGCTGTGTTGGTTTTTCTTACTGATCAACTTGTATTTGTTTTTAGCTTTGTTTGCAGTCCCAAAAAATTACAAGCTGGTCGCTGCACCATTGTTTGAGCTCTATGACAATGCACCAGGATATGGACCCATTATTTCCAGCCTTCCTCAGCTTCTGAGCAGGTATATTATGATTTATTTGTATTACACTTCTTGGAAACACATTTGTTGTGGGACAACAGAGCAAGGCTAGACACTACAGAAACCAGCTTGAAAAGGTTGCAGTTGTCCCAAAGAGCTTAGAATTTACCTCAGAGAAGATGTGATGGACAAGTTAGAGGCACTGATTGCATCTTCCTAGCACCCCAGTCCTATCTAGGAGTTGCAGCAAAGGAAAATGTGAAAGACAGTGAGGGCGAAGCTGTGCCCAGGCTAAGGAACAGTGTTAGGGACAGTCTGAGAGTAAAGGCCCAGATGTGTGTCTGAAGCACCGAGTTATGTTATCGCAGCTCTGTGCTGATTAAATGTGGTGGGGTCTTTTAGACCGTGCAGTAGAGTTTATAACACACATATCTGTAGGGACAGCTGTATTTTTTCCCTTCCTTTTTCCCAGTGTACGCACTCTTTGGCTTTCTTACATGAAAATGGCTTGTACCTCCAGACCTCACTAGTCCCGCTGGTTTCTGTTACTTCAGCAAATGTTCAGGAATGCCAGGCATCCCACGGCCTGTCCGCTGGTACTCGGGGGAGCAGTTCTGTCAGCCGCCTACTTTGATGCAAAGAGTCTGTTAGCAGAACGTCCGCGCTGTATTGCCTGGAACAGGCTGGTATCGTGCTGGCTTTTTCCTCGATCTCGTCCCAGTTTTGGCAATTGTAGTTACGGGGGCTTCCCCCTCGCCCCGCTCTAAAGACAGCAGATACTTTCTCCTGAGCACCAGCAAAACACTGGCTGTTGTACAGCCAAATGCCAGTTTGGTACCGGTACAACAGACACATACGAAGGACGGACACCTGGAAGTTGAGAGGGATGTTGCAAAACGGAGTTGAGGATAATTAGCTGTTCCGTGGAGTGTACAAGGTCGGCCCTGATAGCAGAAATGCCGCAAAGAGTTGCTGATGGGGGTACCTAGCTCTCACTGTTATTTTCGTATCTGTGAAGTTTTCTTGAGAGGAAATGTTAATAATTAGTTCTTCTGCAACCTTAAGAGACTGATGTGCAACGCTAGTTTAGCATTGGCTGTTAAAAATGATGTTTCCTGCTATACTGTAAAGCTGTCTTATTAAAAAATACACTTTTGTTCTGTCAGATGGAGGCTTATCAAGAGCAGAAACAAAACATTTGCTTATTGTTTCCAAAATCTCACTTACATAAAAAGAATGAAAATTCCTCACTTGGTATAATCCTTTTAATTTTAGGTTCAACTTTATTTACAACTGAACTCCTGTATACCTGAAGAGTCTGATAGAAGAAGCCGTCTCTGTGAGCACAGCTTTAAAATGTAGAGAAAAGAATACGTGTGACGCAAGGATTTTTTTTTTTTTATGTTGTTCTTTTCCCGAAGGCCACTAAACTTTCTATTGTATGAATAGAGAAGTGAATGTCAGCTGTTTAGATAGTGGGATGGCAACGTGATATCAGTGTTTTAATCACTTTTCATTGTAATACTCACCAAATTTTTTTTCTACGACATTAAACAGAATGGTTAAGATTCTGTTTGTCTTGGGTGTGGTGTTTTTTGGTGGTTTTTTTTTTGTTTGGTTTGGTTTTGTTTTGTTTTGTTTTTTTTCCCCTTGCTTTAGTTGTTTTCTATTTCTAGATGCATATTTTAAACTGTATTGCTTTCCCTCAGGAATACAGAAGATCTTGGAAACAAGAGGAGGACCTAACCCATTCAGATGTTCTGATCTGCATCCCTGAGCAGAGAATGAGTCTGAGGGAGAGATTAAACAGTATAAGTAGGTGCAATATAATTTTGAGACCAAGAATTCTGAGAACAGAATTGCTGTTTTGAGGGAGCACAACTACTTAAAGGCAAGTGTAGGCATTGTTCAGAGCTTATCAGAACTGATCTGGCAGCATTACTGTTTGTACAGGGCTTGGAGGAGATGTAACGTGTATCTTCTTCCTCTGTGTCTCCTTAAAAAATAACCCAACAAATTCTATTGGGCTGGTCTGAGATCTAGTTAAAATAGGGAACATTAAATTAATTTTGTGTATTTTTCTATAGCTGCAGGACAGAATTTGGGTCATGTTTAAATATTTTGTTGGTGCCGGATGCGAGTGGTTCCATGTTATGCCCAGCTGCTGTGGTAGAGCAGCATGCTGTGTTGTTTTGCGAGGGACACCCGCACTTCTGCTTGCTCTTCTCAACATTTCAGTCTCTTGCAGGTAGTAAGTATCAACCTGTAAAGATTATTTTTTTTTTTTTTTTTTTTTAAATGCTTGGGCTAAACATCCATTCCAGTTGGATGTGTCACTTCCTAATGCTTTTAGCCTTCTATAGTTTTACTTAATAACCGTTTTAAAACATTCTGCCTCTGAGGAGAAGAGGTCCTGGTGCTCGTGCACTGTCCTCTTTTATGAAGACAAAGTTGGAGAGTGCGTGCTCCGAAGAGAAACTTGCCAAAGCGCGGGGATCTGTTGCCAGTTGTACTGGTAAGCTACCTGCAGAGCAATTGCACCAGGTTGGTGCTTCAGTCAAATTGAAGCTGTGCAGTGTGGGATCAATATGGAAGAAATACCGGAAAATTCAGTGGTAGGGCTGTTCACTTGACGGTTAGCAAAATATATGGGTTCTTAGGCAACTGCCAGGTGAGCAAAATAAAGCCAGTGGCAAAGTGTGGAAGGGAACAATTCTTGCCCAGGGACGTGAGGAAGGGTGGGGTGGAAGTTTGGAAGTCAAATGCTCCAAGAACAAGGTGCAGCAGAGCACTGCTGTCCATGCCTGGTGTTTACCAGTCTGCCCCATCTTCCCCCATTGCACACCAGTTTGAGCTGGAGTAATTCTTGTTCTGAGGGCATTAAGCTACATGTGGAAAGCACCGCAAGTGTGGTACGCAGCGCTCTGCTTTCTCCTTTGACTACGTGCCTGCAGGTTTTGGGGTTACCTCAGGAGACCCCCCTCTAATCCCCCCCCCCCCCCCCCCC
>WHYT01012708.1:0-28956 GCA_009806455.1 Tetrax tetrax | reverse complement strand
GGGGGGGGGGGAAAGGAGAGCGGAGGGCTTCGGAGCGGGGGTGTTTCGTTAGAGGGGCTGCCGGAGGGCTGGGTGAGGAAGAGCTCCCCCCCCCACAACCCCGGGCCGCTGCCCCAGCCCCTGTCCCATCTTCCCTGGCCGGGGTGTAGGGCAGCGTTAAAGCCGAGCACCCCGAAAGGTCAGCTTGGGGCTGGTGCTTGTCCCCCGGCCGCGGGTGGGCTCGGGGGGAAGCTCCGGGAGTGTTTTGCTGCGGTGCCTGGTGGGTGCTGCCCCTGCGCTTCTCGTGTCCTGCTTAGCTCTGTGAGCGACGATCAGCTATTCAAGCCCCAGCTTCGGCTTCTTTTTAAAAATAACGTTTAAAGTCACGTAGGTAAGAGGAAGCATTCTAACCATTTAAGAAAAAAAAAAAAGTGAAAAAAAAATTCGGTAGCTCTGTAAACCTAAACCTGGCAATGGTATGTGAATCTTGGCTTGCTGATTTCTGTGGTTGAAAGAAGGGCGCAAGGAGGGGATATCAAAAACCTAGCTGGGCTGTTGCTGTTGAACTTCCATGTGTCTGCCTGTCAGAGGTGGTATTAGCTGGATGTCTGCTTTACAATGTGCTGGCTTGACCGACGCGCTGGGTTTTGGGCATACCAAACACAGTCAGCCTGTTGAAACTTGGTCTCAGGACTTTAAATTAAGAGCCCTGGGAAAGCTGATTGTATGTCCTTTAGAAATTACAGGGTGAGGCTGCTTCATCATTCCCCCCCTCTCCCCTTTATAGTGTTCTGCGTAGGTCAAAAGTTAATTATGAGTGCCTTTGTCAGATGTGAGAAACAGCTTTCTCGGGCCCGTGTATTCTGCTCCTTGCTCCTTTGCTCTAAAGCACTTTCCCGAGCAGGATTTAAGCAGCGTTGTTGCAGAAGGGGTGTGTGTTATTCAGTGTTTTGAGACAGCGTCTGAATCTTGTTCCAGTAACAACAGATTCAAACAGGACTTTTCTCATCTGCTGTACGTTAAATAAAATGAGCATCTCTGATCTGTGAATTTCGTCCTCATGTTCTTTGGTGCTAAGACTTGCTAATCTATATTAAAAAAAATATCATTAAGACGTAGATTTGTTTGTTGGATATACTGGCGAATCAAACTGACTGTGTTAGTGTTCTAGAAAAAAGCCAAGTGACTTATCAGCTACTGTAAGTGTCTTGGAAGAGGCCAGGCTTAAATTTCACACACACACACAAAAAAGGCAACTAATACTGTTCTGTGAACAATGGTAGGTTTTGTTAGACTTGTTCATTCCCCTACTCTCTCCCCCTCCTTCTAAAGAGGGCAAAAGTATTTGCCGCTGACTGCTTTATTTCTTTGCAGGTGCTGGTGAACACTGCCTGCTGTTTTCTGATGCTGGTTGCAAAGCTGATCCAGTGTATAGTGTTTGGTCCTCTTCGTGTCAGTGAGAGGCAGGTAAGACAGCCACTTCTTGCCTGGGATATCTGTGGCGTTTCAGAATTTCTTGGTGTACGACTGGTGTGGTTTTCTGTATGGAATTGCTGAAAGCACACAAGAAAACTTAGTTTTAGAACAACTTAAGTCTTAGCATTTGGACTTCTCACTTTTGAAAATGTTGTCCAGTAAAACCATACACAAAACACTCTGCCCAGGAAACCCTTCATGGTTAGCTAGGATATCCACAGCCACAGGCTTCCAGTTTATTTTGGAAGGGAACTTTTCTTTTTCCTTGTTGCTATTGTGTTTTATAAGCCCATGGTTGACTCGAAAATCCTGCCTCCCTAATGAACGTGGTCAATCTTCTTACAAGTGCACCTCATTTAAGAATGTTTATAAAGTGTTTATCTCTATTCAGTTTGCATTTGACAGCATTTCTGCATTGCGTTTTGTAGTCAGTTATCAGCGCTGGCGGGCTGAGTTCCCTCTGGTACCTTGTTTCGTGCCCCGACTGCTGGAGAAGCGCTTTGCATCCTCAGGCACTGAGCAAATGGTTTACCTGTCCTCGGGTCTAGGAGGAAGTAGGCAGCATAGGCCCAGAGAAGGGAGGTAAGCAGGGCTGAAAACTCAAGCTGTTTAGTCCTGCCCTTTGGCTAGGTGAGAATGTTTTCAGAAGTTCAGCAAGAGGGCTGTTAAAGCCTAGGCTTTTTAAAAACAGGATCCTGCAGAAGGCACAGCAGCAGCAGTGGTTGGAGTAGTATCTGTGTATTTTAAAAAGAAAAAGTGAATGCATAAGTTGCTCTGTGTAGATACAGTAGTAGTAGTTTGGATTATGTTCATATATTTTATTTAAAAGTGTGTAAATGCAGTTCTTTAGGAAGAATCAGGCCATGAGGATTTTTAACATACAGAGCTGAGACACATAATGCTTCATGAATAGCCATGGATCTCTCGAAGCCTGTTGTATCTGCAGTTCACACCCCCAAGAGCCTCCCAGTGAAGTATTAAAAACAAGACACTCTCAAGCAGTGTTGAACCAGATTTTCTTTCCAGTCCGCCCTGACAAGAAGGATATGGAATTTTAACCAGCGATAATTTCCAGGATGTTCTGTATCCTCCCCAAAACTGAAGTGAAAAGCAGTGATGTTGTGGATCTGTTTGCATTTGGACAGTGGGAGTATGCTTCAGTTCTCATGCAAAGGAAAGCTGGTTATTAATATTGGCGAGCCAAAAATGGCAGCATCCTGAAGGAATTCTGGGCCTGTCTTAACTAAACTCCTGGTGATTTCATCATGTTCTTTAACAAAACATTTTATTTCCTAATTTTTTTTTATCCCCAGCAAGCTGGCTTGCTATCTGCTGCTTGAGACCATCGTATTGTTTCTTTCTCACTGCGTGTGCGTGGGAATAATTTTTTTTTCATTGCTCATCCATCACATTCTCCACTGTAGGCATTGTGCTTTTTAAGAGCAGACTTTGTCATCTTTTCTTAATCATCTGTACTGTTTGACAGGTTTTTGGAAGCAACGTGCTAGGCTATTTGGACATCTTGTGTTACTAACTGCGTCAGTTCTTCCAGCAAAGAGGACTTTGAGTTTGCAGCCCAGGAGCGGTGTTGCTTGGGTGTGGAGAATCAAGCTGAGATCAAGCTTGGTTTGTGGCAGGCACTCTTTTAGAAGTGTGGCAGGACACTACGTTGTGCGCTGTGTTGCGCAATTGTGCTGCGGTGGTACAAAAGACTAGGTAGATACTGAGGACCGCTAATATTTCTGATATGTTTTTAATTCAGTAAGGGTAACAAATACTATGCAAGATGTGTATGCAGCAGGCTTTTGCTAACATATTGTTGCATTTCTCTTTCCATCTTTTTTTTTTTTTCTTTTTCTCCTCCTTCTCTCCCTTGCATGTGGATTGTCAGTACTTTCCACTATAGTAACCGAATGTCTTCCTTTACAGCATCTCAAGGATAAATTCTGGAATTTCGTTTTCTACAAGTTCATCTTCATTTTTGGTGTGCTGAATGTTCAGACCGTGGAAGAAGTGGTGATGTGGTGCCTCTGGTTCTCTGGACTTGTGTTTCTTCATCTTATGGTTCAGCTCTGCAAGGATCGCTTTGAATATGTAAGTTTTGATTAAGGGCTGTCTTTTGGGCCATGTGAATTCTCTTTCTAGTTT
The DNA here is from genome assembly GCA_009806455.1 of Tetrax tetrax. Classification (NCBI taxonomy): domain Eukaryota; kingdom Metazoa; phylum Chordata; class Aves; order Otidiformes; family Otididae; genus Tetrax; species Tetrax tetrax. Next base: position 25,353 of record WHYT01012708.1, on the reverse strand, counting down.
GGGCACTTGTGATGGTTTAGGAACAGATCATTTAGGCCTTTTCCCCACCCTGCTGTGCTGAACATGTGCACCTCCCAGTAGCTTTGAATACTTGCTTTGAAGTGCAGTGTCAATCTTACTCCTTCATTTTTCACATTGGACAAATTGAGCTGAATATAGTTATTTTCTTTGGTAAATTGCTCATTCTATGTGCCCTGTAATTACTATTGCATAACTCTGGGACGTGTCTTTGTAGCTCTTAGTGGAGAAATCTTGACAGCAGAGCATCCCTTAGACTGGTGCCTTTTTGAGATTGATGCGTAAAGCCTGTTTTTGCGGGTTCTGTGCTCAGGTCTCCAGCTTGTTTATGTCTACCAAATGTTGACTGCCGGTGTCTTTACAATACACAGTGCAACTTTCTCCATAACTGTATCCCAGTTCCTTTGGATACCAGGAATAAATTAAGTAGAGATGCAGAAACTGAAGGCTAGGCAAGGAAGAACTGAAATCCCAACAGTAAATCTTGCCCTTTAAACATCTGTTACGAATGTGCATTTTCCTCAGCTCCTCTGTCCTGCAATAAAAGTTTAAACTAAGTCGAATCCATGAATTTCTTTTTGGTAGCTCTGTACTTTGCAATTTTTAAAAATTAATATACAGTAAGGCCTGTTAATTTACAAGCAGCTAAGCAGTAAGCTTGAAACTAGTTTGGTTTGGATTAGGAAAATTGAGACAGAAGGGAACAAGGCAGTCATCTGGTATTTTTAGTGGTGTTCAGAAAGCTGTAAAAGAACAAAGCTTGTGGGAAGAAATCCTTATTATATTCTTTCTGCATTCAAAGCATGTATCGTAATTCCTTACTTGGACAAATGGTTCTTGTGTGATCTGCCTTGCAAACTCAGGGCGATGTGGAACTGAACCAGATATAGACAAGGAAAAGAGAACCAATTAAAAACAAAACATGGGAGTCAACTTCATCAGTCAGACCAGAGTGAAGCTTTGGGCAGCTCCTTCTTTCCTTGGCCTGTTCTTCCCCTTCCTGCCCTGAACATAAGGGTATGGACCACCTGAATACTTTGCCTTTTGGGCTGTCGTTGACCTGCCTAAGTGTAGCCTACCATTAGGGTAGGTTAGAGAATTAATACGCTACAAATGCTGTTGAATTAAACAACTGTTTTTAGTAGTCTCTGTCTAGCAGCCTCCAGCTGCAAGTTAAATTTTTGTGGGAGATGTCTCTTTCTTCCATGGGGAAATGACGTTGGAAGATCTAGAGGCTGGAAGGCAAAGGTCAGAAAATTCAGAACAGCTGTAAGATGAAAAATTGGCAGAACAATGATTCTCCTTGCTCAAAGACTGTATATTAAGGTTAGGTGTCTTTCTAAAACGCACGTTCATCCTAAGCAGGTGCTGTGGATTTGGCGCAGAAACTACCGAGTGGGAAAGTGTCTGTGGTTTTCTTGCACGAATTATCTAAATGTTGGATCAAATAATCGTAATGATCCCTTCTGGCTTTAAAAGCCTGATGCATGTAAATGACAGTGAGATGAAAGAGACTTTGGGATGATCTGTGGTTTTTGCTTTGTTCTGTGCCGTTTATTACTACGTTGCATGGTTGAGGTCATGAAATTGATTTTATTTTAGAAAGCAGAAGATTTTCCTGAAGGAGGACTTGTTTGGTGAGGTGACTCTGGAAGGCAGGGTGGATGAAGTACTCTTTAAACCTGTTATGTGCTTATGTATTTGTGTTGCAGCTTTCTTTTTCTCCTACTACACCGATGAGCAGCCACGTCAGAGTCCTGACCCTGCTTGTAGCCATGCTCCTGTCCTGCTGTGGATTGGCAGTCGTCTGCGGTGTTATTGGCTACACCCATGGCATGCACACATTGGCTTTCATGGCAGCAGAGGTGAGACTTCCTTCACGCACGTCGTGGTTTCTGCTTTGCTTTTCACCCTTCACTTGGGGGTATCTTGGCTTGCGATGGATATTCTTTTAGTTTCCCACAAGGAAGAAACTCTGAAGACACAAACAAGGTCTCCCTTGTTTTAGAGTAGTTGCTAGATTTGCACACTTTCTCTCTTTAGAGTTTAAGCCTGCAAAAAAAAAAAAAAAATCTTTGAAGAAGAGAATGAGAGCATAAATCCGTAAGATGATGCTGAAATCAAATGACAGCCTATGAAAAAATAATGGTTGTTCTTCATGAGTATTGCAAGAAGGCTTAGTTGAAATGGCCACTAGAGAGAGGGAGAGAGTGTATGTGAAAGTGTAATGTGCACCTCAGCCTGTTTCTTTGAGGTTATATTTTCTATTTCATTCCTCCCAAAAAGGAATGAGACTAACTTCCTTTCCTTAAGGCATGCTCATGGGATTTGCTTATGTTTGTGGAAAGAGACGCATCTTAGCTGAGATGAGCAACTCATGTTTGTGCACTCCTGCACGCTTTGCAGTGTGGACTAAACAGCAGTGTGTTGTGGAGTGAACATCCGTATGTTTTTGATGTGGTGGGTTGTTGTGCTCTGCCAGAGGAAGAGATAATCAACAACAAAGGGGAGGTAACCAGTATAATTGCAAATCAGTCATGTTGGCACGTCCTTAGTTGGAGCGAGTCCAGAGGAGGCCATGAAGATGATGAGAGGGCTGGAGCAGCTCTGCTGTGAGGGCAGGCTGAGAGAGCTGGGGCCGTTCAGCCTGGAGAAGAGGAGGCTCTGGGGAGACCTTAGAGCGGCCTTCCAGTGCCCAAAGGGGCCTACAGGAAAGACAGGGAGAGACTCTTCAGCAGAGCCTGTTGTGACAGGACAAGGGGCAATGGTTTTAAACTAAAAGACCAGATATAAGGAAGAAACTTTTTATGCTAGGGGTGGTGAGGCACTGGAACAGGTTGCCCAGAGAAGCTGTGGATGCCCCATCCCTGGAAGAGTTCAAGGCCAGGCTGGATGGGGATTTGGGCGACCTGGTCTGGTGGAAGGTGTCCCTGCCCAGAGCAGGGGGGTCGGAACTAGGTGATTTTTAAGGTCCCTTCCAACCCAAACCATTCTATGATTAGTTCAAATAACAAGTAGCATGTACAGTTTAGTTTTCTTTTATTTTTAATTCATACTTGTAGTTAGTGAAGAGGAAAGAAAACAGTTAGCTGATAGTAAGAGAACATGATGCTGGTCACACCACAGGTCAGTTATTTAATTATAGTGGTTTCCTTTTCCCTAAATAAGAGAATATGCAAGGCCAGATTTGTAATTACACAGTGGAGGGTATTGATGGTTTGTCAGTGTCTCTGATAGGTGGAGTCTCGTTGGTGTCCTGTCTCTTATCTTGCCCTGTCAGGAGGATGTATCTGCCTCCTACGTGGGGCAGCTTTATCAGGGATGTGACAGTGCTGAAGCGTTGCCTCGTTAGCGCTGTGCCACGTGGTGGTGTATGTGTTTTGGGTTGCGGGGTAGGGCCCAGCTATTCGTTTTGGTGGGAGATGTTCTCTCTGCTTATTAACAAAGGAGTGGCTCGGCCAGCGTAAGTGTACGGTCCTCAGCCAAGCAGGTCCACGCAGCCTGCTGTGCTGCTGGTGGACAGCAGAGGAGGTCTGTGGGGAATGTACAGGAAAGGATCTCTTACCCTTGCTGGCAGCAGCTGGCGTTTGAGGGTGTTCCCAAGCTGAGGGTTGCACAAGCCCGTTGGGTTGATAGCCTCAGGTGGACTCTGGAAAGTTGTCTGAGCGTTTATTGAACTCGCTTATACTTTGGCCTCCACAATATCCAAAGGCAACAAATTCCACATTTAACTTGGCTTTGTGTACACAAAGGAGCACTTTTAGTTGTTCTGAATCTCCTGTCTGACAATGTCCCAGGCTGTCCTCTAGTACATTTATGGTGAAAAGCTGCAAAGAATCATTCCCTGTTTACTCTGCTTCATACCATTTGTGATTTTATAGACCTTTCTCCCATTCCCCTTCTGGCTTTTCCTTCCAAGCAACAGAATTCTGGTCTGTTTAATCTGTCCTCGTATGAAATTGTCTAATATCTTGCCCTTTCCTGAGTGTTTTAAATATGCCCTATATGGATTGGGCGACCATGAATAGTTTCCTTTATTTTAATACCCAGCACTCATGTAAGCGGAATAAAACATTGAGGTTTCTTTCTGTACCAAGGTGCTAGCAGTGACACCTCGTGGCAGTCCTCAAGCTCTTGGCAAAAAGCATTAAATATTGCAGGCTAAAATGTTTTCCTGGTGGTGGCTTGTGTGATGCTGTTTGAGAGAGACCCTGCCAGCTGTATTCCATTAGTGTGTATTTAATTACATGAAGTTACATTAAGCTATTAATCTCTCTTGACTCTGCAAGCATTGATTTAGCTTGATGCCTCAGGGTTTTCAGTAAAGCAATATAGATGTTTTTCTCAGGTTTTAGTTAGGCTTCCCCTTGTTCTGTGTTGTTTGTCAGCATTTTCTTTCCTGCAAAGGATGGATGTGAGATGCACAAATGCCCAGAGAAGACTGAATAAACACAGTCCGTATTTTTGAGTAAACATTAAGGTTTTTTGCCTTAATGTATGATATTAGAGAATTATAGTTTAGTAAGTAATGTCCAGTCTCTCTAGCTTTGCACCTTTTTTATTGTAAGAAAGAATGACTCCATTCCTATAGCAGCCATCCTCTGATCCCGTTTCATACATCTCAGTTAAGGCCGTATAAAGATGGTGAAATCTTAGAATCATACCTTACAGATAATAGGGTATTGTCTTGTATAGCTTCTCATGCTGCCTCCATCCTTTTCGAGCTTAAGTGCCTTCCAGTTGTGCGCTGGTCTACGTGACTGGTATCTGCCAGTACCACGGAGTCCGCAGGGGATGAGTGTGTGTGCAGTGGAGCAGAGCAAGAGCTCTTGAGGTGTCAGCGCTGAAATGTCCTACTGTACATTTAGAGCCTTAGATTATGGAGTTGTGTAACCTGTGATGCAATATTGTACTTTCTGCAAAGTATTTCTCATGTCAGAACGTTTCTGGAAACAGTGGAGGAACTGCAGGCCGGTGCGTTGACCAGGTCTGTGCTAGCTTGTAATTTTGATGCTGTTGCTGCCTCAGCACTAACCAGTATCAAGAATGTCTTGGCAATGAAGTGGTGAATGAAAGGTAAATCATGAAATTCCCCAGATTCCAAGTGCTTACTTATATTTTAACTTCTTAAAAGTTGCAAAGACTAGACTCTTCAGAAACCTCGTGTGAACAAAGTGTAGTTTCTTCCAGGTACCCACATGCAGAGTAGCAGGAGGCAGCAGAGGGTGTCATAGCGTGCCTCGCAGGAGCGGCCAGTGTGCCCGTTGAACTGTTTTGTGAAAGCTCTTTGTGGTGAGAGCCGCGCACCGTGCTAGGTGACTTGCTGTAACCTTCTTGACTTTTTTTTTTTTTTTAATGTGTTTGAATGATGTGTGTGTCTTATCCTGAAGCTCTTATTTGGATACAGGATTGCACTGGTGTTTAGTCACAGGAACACTTATTTTAAAGCCAACTAGTAAACCGTCGGCAGCTGTGTTGGATATTACTGAGGGTTAAATATGCACTGAAGCATTTTAAGAATGCTTTTTACAGATGGAAAAAATTATTCGAACCGACTGTTTTATTGCTATATTGGGAAGTTAGTGGTTTGGATAGCTCTTCTGTACTGTTTTTAACACTTATGCTGAAGGCATGCTATCAGACCAGTTTTGCAGAAATGGTTTCAGTTGCTCATGATAAATCCCCTGCGCCTTGGTGTCAGTTGGCCCCTGCTAACGTCAGGGTGGGGTGGGCAGTCTCTGAAGGGGGTTCGTCCTGTCCCATTTTCTTTCATGGGGAGGGTGCAACAAAGGGATGGAGCACTGTGGGCCTGACAGGTTAGGGAGAGGTGATGAGGCCATGTCTCTTAGATGATAAGAACCTGTGGAAATGTGGTTAGGTATGCTGGAAATAGACCTTTCTGGTGACTTGTCTTTAGACTTCTGACCTACTTACACTTCCTGATATACTTGGTTTTTTCTCTATACTTAGCCTAGAGAAGTAAATATGATTAAAGAGAGAAGTTACTTTTGCAGCGTTCACATTTCAGCAAAGGGGGGAAATTATTTGAATGTGCTTCTATGGTTCTTCCTCAAATTCTTGCTACTGTTTGGTTCTTCAAATTTTTCTTGAGCAGTGGGATAAGGAGAGGCAGTTGGTGGGACTGCGGTCTCAGCTCTCACTGAGTAATAAGAACTGGAAAAGACAATATGTCCCATGTAATGCGAGAAAAAGTGAGACTTAACAGGAGTGATGCTTGTGCCTTTTCCGTGAACATTGTGTGTGAAGAATTTCTTATGTATTTATTTATAAGCTTCCTGTTTGTCACAGGTATGTTGTGTGCAGAGTCATCTGTAGTGGCTGTTGGTTCACAGGAACTTGTTAAGCTGCAATAAATGCATTTTATGTTTTAGCCCTTCAGCTCCTGCCTCAGTATCACCGTGTTACTGTCCATGCCAGAATGTTGTTAACGCTTTTTCTTTTTTTTTTTACCTCCCCCGCTCTTCCACAGTCTCTGCTTGTGACGGTCAGAACTGCTCACGTGATTTTACGGTGAGTAGTTTATATTTTGCAGGATATAGTTGAAGAAGGTAGTGCATATAGCATTTGTTGGTTTAAGAGATGTATGTACTTACCTTGTAGGAAGTTACCTGGTGGAATTGCACGTGCGTGTTTGGCGATGGGGAAAGGTGGTTAGCCTTAGCTTGTACTATTTTTAAGCATGAGTTCTGCAGTGCGTGGATAGCTTTAGTGGGTGCTAATAGCTTGAAGCATGGATTAAAATGGATTGGTGCTGCTGTATGCGGGTTGATATGTGCTACTTAATGGCATCCTACTGGGTTTCTTTGAAGATCTTAATCTCTAGAACTTTTGCTTTGCAAAAAAAGTAGCATGTGTGTGTGTCTGTAATGGACATGTGTGTGCATGTGTAGGACCTGATGTGTAGCACAGAACCTCTTTGTCCCGGTCACTATTGACGTTTCAGGTCTGTCACCAAGCTGTAATGCCTCACCTGAGAAACACCTCGCTGAAAAATGTGGGTCTGTTGTTACTATAACCACAAGATTGGCTTTTGGTGCATCCAGGAGTTTTTAGCAAATGCTACATCTTTGTCAGCCAATAGTATCTGTAATGCCAGTGTGAGCTAAGCGTTGATTGCTTTTTGCCTTTTTAAAATGCTGCTGTTTAAAAGCAGTAACATAAAAAAAAAAAATCACCCAGGAAAGCACAGAGTATTGGTACTGGGCTCAGGAAGGGCAAAGAATCCATATCCAGAACTTGTTTGGAAAATGGATAAATTGTTTGAATGCTAGAGATACTATTTAACAAAAACAGATAGAATAATGTTAGTGTTTCTTCTCCTGCAGATACCTAATTCATCTCTGGGATCTCAACCATGAAGGAACGTGGGAGGGCAAAGGCACTTACGTCTACTATACAGATTTTGTCATGGAGCTAACCTTGCTGTCACTAGACTTGATGCATCATATTCACATGCTGGTACGAAATACTGGACATAATGTTGAGCAAATAGACTGGCCTTAAAATGAAGGATGCTGGGTATATGTATTTTATATGATTTTTTGCTTTGCTTATTTTATGAACCAAATATTAAAGGGAAGCTCTTTAAATAAGAGGAAAATGTGGTGTGGGGGGTTCTTTCCTCCTGTGTAATTGGAGTCCTCACAAATCACTTGTTATGGAATATTAACTACTGTGTAATTATCCATTTAATAGATATTTAAGTAGCTTTGTTATTGAGTAATATCAGACTGAATTATTTGCATTGGCAGCAGGGAACATTAAGCTGGACAGGACTGAATACAGTTTATCCTTATGATAAATGTTGTGCTGCTTAAGGTGTATCTGAAGATGTAGTGAGTAGTAATACCTGCGCGCATGTGCGGTTAATCTGAGCGGCCTCAACAAAAGAAAAATTCTTCAGTGTTGCTTTCTTGATTTCTCTTTCACTTAAGACTTGATGCAGTTTCTTGTGGCGGCCTCGTGCTTCCCATGGTGTTTGTTTCTAATCACCCTTCTGCTTTTTTCCAAAGCTGTTTGGCAATATCTGGTTGTCGATGGCGAGCCTGGTGATTTTTATGCAGCTGCGCTACCTGTTCCACGAGGTTCAACGAAGAATTCGGCGGCACAAGAACTACTTGCGTGTCGTTGGAAACATGGAAGCTAGGTGAGCCTCTTACTTGCTCTGGCATCTTGATGTGGATCTTGGAGAGAGGATCCTGACAACGAAGCTGGGATCCTTTTATGTTCCTTTGATGCATGATGGCATGGTGTAAACTGGAGAGATGTAATCTTGCAAATCCAACTCTTAAGTCTTTACACTTAGAGTATGTTTTTAGCCATCTGTTACTGGGGACACCCACTCTGGCTTTAACAGATACGTGGGATTGACTTTTATAGTAGCAATACTACTGGGAACGTAGTACTGGCAACAGGTGAACTCCCCTGTCCTGTATTTCTTCTCCTGTTTTTTCTTGCATACTGCTCTGGTGGGGTGACTTAAGCTCTGCAGAGCTCTGCCTGTTTCATTTGTCAAATATTGGCTTTGGCTGTGATAGAAGTAAATGCTCTTAATTTCATTAGGCCATACTGTTCGGTTACTGCCTGAAATTAAATCAAAATATTAATTAAAACCTGCTCAGCTTTAAGTATGTATTTATTAAACCTGAAGCCAATTCTAAACAGACTCTGCGCTTGTACTTGAGCTGGGAGCGCTTTGGCATTGCTTTAGTCCATCCCCTGTACTGAGGCAATACAGAGAAATCCAGAAGCCTGCTAAAACCTGGATTGTGCCAGATACTACTGCACCTCTGATCCAATGTTTTCATAACTCAGCTGTGTCCTTAATAGTTTTAAGAACAACAGGGAGTTTTACTCTTTCTGTGCATGTTCATTCAGGGGGTTTGACTAGCTCTGATGCCTGCTGCTATAGTCCAGTTGGAGAAGACTGGCTTCTCTAGAAATTCCTGAGGTTTTCTTTGTGAAAAGTAATTTAGTGGCTGTAATATCAGGTTAAGAGCTGCATATTCCCTTCCAACCCTAACCATTCTATGATATCCAAGTTCATCCACAATGCATTGTTTCTTTTCAGTAGGATGTAGCCTCTAAACCCTTTTAAGCTGCTCACAATACTTCTTGTCTGAGCGACTTGATGTGGTTTTGATATTCTGATTGTTCTGGAAGAACCACATTCTAGCTTCCTCCTGAAGCTGGCAGTGGAAGCTAGGTCCCTGCGTTTGTGTAGTTGTTTTTCAGGTATACTGCACGCCAGCAGTACTGTGAAATGTTGTTATACCACTCATCTCTATATTGTCTGTGTTTGGGTACTATGTAGCAACTGCTTGCATGGTGCTGTAGTTTAAAAAAAGAAAAAAAAAAATCAAAGACAAATGGGGGTTGTCAAAATCTGATCGTAAATGCTTATGATCCCAAGAAGACATCTTAATGGGTACAGCTATTAAAACTCATTTAGAAAAATGACATAAGCCAAATCTGTACAGATTATAACTTGGGGTTCTCAACCTAACCTTTGTACTTCTTGGAAGATACAATTCAAAGCTCTTTTGCACTTAGGACATATGCAGAGATGTGCAAAAAAATGTGCCTGTAAGAAGGCATGAGAGGAATGTGTGTGTTTTCCTTTGCAGAGTGAGTCTGAGTTATGGAAAAAAATAGCAAACCTGCTGGCACACCTCTTCCAAGGAGAAGTTAACGTGAAGTGGAAGGTTTTCTCAGTGCGCGATTCTCTGGACAGGAGGCCATGCTGAGCTGGTGTAGTCATTACTTCAGTTTCTTCCTTTTTCTTCTTTGCAGGTTCGCAGTTGCGACGCCAGAGGAGCTAGCAGTCAATAATGATGACTGTGCCATTTGCTGGGACTCCATGCAATCTGCACGTAAACTCCCTTGCGGCCACCTCTTCCACAAGTACGTCTCTGGCACTGGAGAGGGAGCACCAGACCGGAGAGAGGAGGGGATATAGGGGCATGTCTGAAAGTTACAGCACAATGACAAGTAACGAACTGTCAGCGTGCCTTGGTCGTCTTGGTCTGCTTCTGATAACGAAGCACAAGTCGTGTTCACTTCAGTCATTCCTGTGTTTGAGTTGTTTCACCTTGTATGTTCTTTTTTTCCCCAAACTGAGAGTATGTGTCTTGTCAGCTAATGAGTAGATAGTGTGGAGTTACGGTATCTCAATTGCAAGTCTGGCCTCTCTCTGTACTGTTTCTTACACTCACTCAGAGTGAGCAGTAGCAGATGCTTGTGGAGAGTGTGCTGAGCTAGATGCGCTTTTTCTTAGGTCTTTTGTAGCAGTGCTAACATTTTCATGCTTATGCTTAAAAATGAAGGAGATGTGGGGATTGAATTTCTGAAGTGCCAGGCAACTAACATGCATGGTCATTTGAATTGTCCCTGTGGTGTCATTTGAGCAAGTTACTTTCTGCAAATAGCTCTTTACTTTTCTGGTAACTGTCAAACCAGAGGTTATAATCTGTGTGCTAATTTGTTGTCATTTATGCCATAAATATTTATTGGAAGTCTCTAATGAGATAATGTGCCTCCATAGCAGAAACTCTTCCAGTGCTACTGAATTGTATGAATATTTAATCGCCTGCTGCGCACTTGAGAATCCCAGGGTCTTCTCTTCAGAAAGTTGTTGTCTCTGTATCTAAGAGGATCCTTTTGTATTTTTTTCTGAAGCTAAGGTACACTTACCTGCTTCATGCATTTAGGGAGGGAACAGTGAATGACTTAAGGTTGCATATAAAACCAGATGTAATTAAAACCCCATTTAGAACCCAAGAACAGTTTGTCTCCTCATAAAGGCCTAGTGATTTTGCCAACAGGCTAAATATTGTGTCCATTCTCAATTACATGGGAATTTTTTCATAGCCATTTATTTGGAGTAAAAGAGAAGATGGCAGGGAAGATTTGCATTGCTGACATCAACTCTGTGCCTAAATGTTAAGGAAGTTTAATAGGAGTGGGTGTCTGAATCTTTTAGGCTTTATTTAAACTCTTCTTTTAGGAAACAGTCAATTTCAAAAGAATTGTTGCTCTGTAATGTTGCCAGCCTTGCCCTGTTGTTAGTCCCCCTTCTGAGGTGCTGCAGGTGGCTGAGCCCTTCTGCCTGTGCGGTACGAAACGGGTGTGACCACGGCTGGCTGACTGCACTCCTCCAGGGCTTTGCGCTGGTGCAGCCCGAAAGGGGTTCGTGTCCGTTCCAGCCTCTCAGTGGTTGAGCCATTGAGGAGCAGCAGCGTGGTGGTCGCTTGTGTCACTCCGGGTGTTTCACAGGTGCCCTTTTGAGTACAACTGTAGCAGAGGTTTGGGCTTGCTGTGTGCAGGGTGGTTTTGCTGTAGCAATGGAGGTGACGTTGGACAGCATCGGCGGTGCTAACACGCTGGCTGTGCTGATGACCGAGGTGGTGGAAGGTGGTAGATTTTTACTGTAGTGCTTTGGTTGTTTCTGGGAAACCCATCACTGTCATTTCGGAACACTGGGTATCCCTCCATTTAAACGTGATGGAAAACCCTTTGGCAATATGTCTGTGCAGGGCAGCTTCAGGAATTGTGCAGAGTGCTTGTATCCTTGACTCTGCTGTGCTGCAACTGAGACTTTTTTTCTTGCTCTGTCAGCCCAGACCTGTGAAGTGTGTGCCTTTACTCTGTTTGCAAATACACAATTTGGGAAACAGGTTTATTTGACCTTTTTGTATGTCTCTACATTTTTAAAGTGTTTTGAGAGCTTCTGCTGGAAACAACCCCACCCTGCAGGTGTGAAGTACACGTTGTAATAATGAAATGCGTTCAGTTCTGTGAAATTCAGTTCTTCCCTACTGAAAATTACCTTTAACAGGCTGACAGATACAGCAAGTGGGTCATATCAGTCTGAATAAAAAATCAGGCACAGCTCTAAGTGTTTAAACCTGCATTTTAAACACTTCTCACTTTCTACAAGACAGCAAATGTTCAGACTTAAGTAAACATTGTAATGGCACTGCACTGCTTAGTATTAATAAATGGATTTAGAGAGCAAGAGTGGTGATTTGGGTATTGATATTTTTGAAAAGATATTTGAAAAACTTTGGAGGTGCCATTGCCATATCAGACTGGCAGAACTGCTATGAAAATTTGTCAGTTTATTTTAAATATTTGTCCAGTTAGTTTTTGTCCTTTTTCAGTTGGGGATAGTGGGAGAAGATAAACACTTTGTTTCCCCTTCCAGGCAAAACTTGTTTGTTCTGAGCTAGAGGGAAAACAAACTTGGATAGCGTTTTAAGTTTGTGATAAATCTGCATGCTTGTTTATAAAAAGTGAACACTTGAGTATTTTTAGCTGAAAGAAATGAAAACCCTATGCCAGCGTCATCAGGAGCTCATCAAGGATACCTCACATATTATCTCTGAGCAGCCCATGTCGATGTTCTGTACAGAATATGTTACAGCTGCTTGATGTACTCATGATACTGATGTCTTGGAAAAATGCTGCAAGCTCACCGTAATATTACTGTTTTCCTGTCAGCTCATGCCTGCGGTCCTGGCTGGAACAAGATACATCCTGCCCCACCTGCAGAATGTCTCTTAATATCACTGACAGCCATCATGTGAGGGAGGATCACCAGAGGGAAAATCTGGATGAGAACCTGGTCCCCGTGGCAGTAGCGGAAGGCAGACCACGCTTGAACCAGCACAATCACTTCTTCCACTTTGATGGTGAGCTAAGCAGATCTGACAGCTGATGCTGTTCCCCAAATAAACGAGTAGAACAGCGTTCTGAAGAGGGGAATTCTGACCATGTTTCAGTTGAAACTTCAACCGTGCTTCTGCTCGCGTTTGTCCAACACCTATGTGTTCCTCATGGTTCTTTTGCAAGAGCTCAGATAAGTCTCTGTGAGATTGTCCAGAGCTACAGAGATTCCTTGAAAGATTTTGTACAAGTACTTTAATTTTCTTGATTTGTTGTGGTTAGCAGCTTTAATGCTGGCACTTATTCATTGCGTGCCATGTTGACGAGCAGAATGGGAAATTAATATGTCTTATTTTGTTACCAGGTGGCTGGTTAATCAGTGACAGTCAAAGAGGAAAGAAACCTCTGCGGTACAGTCTGGAAGTTGATCTTTCCCCTATCCCCTAGCTAATGTGAGGTTGTCAAAAGTCCATTTGCCACTCAGTTTGCAAGAAACTTTAAAAGCGTGGTAAGGTGCCGAAGTCTGCAGAAGCTTATTCTTAGAAGGAATCATGTAACTGGAACACTTTTACGTGGCTTTTTTTTTCAGTGGAGTGTTATGAATACTCACTAAGCAGATGTGATTTCAGACCACGATGGGTTCTTTGTGTGCAGACAAACTTGTCTGAAAGATACAATTTCTGTTGCTTATCTTCCGGATTTTTTTTTAATAGTTTTGGTATCGGTGTGTGCTTGTCTTCCACATTTTTCCAGGTTTTTGATGACAGTCTTGTGGCTTCTCAGTAGGTTTCAGTAGTGCAAATACTCAGCTTTGGGCTTCGTCCTTGTGGAGCTCCTGTGATGTAGCTGGGATGCCGCAGGCTTACACAGTGACCTGTTCTTTCTCTGTGCTGGTTTTGCAGTCTTTGGAGGTTGTGGGAGGAGAGTAATGGGCAGAGGAGAGTCAGGCATTTCTAGGTACACTGAGAGTGGCTGATAGCTTATTGCATGGCTCCCACTTTTGGGGTGCTTTAGGTCTCCAAAGGACATTTATGTTTAGAATACCATTGGTTTTTTGATAGCTGTCCTCCCCGTGCTCTCCTGTGGCTTGGAGACCTGTAAAATTACTGTGGAGATAAAAGGAGAAGTGGCATAGAACGAACCCTGTGTTTATTTAAATGGAAATGCAGAAGGAGGAGGGGGCCAGCCATGTGCCCCACTCTGTTGGCCATAAGCACACAATTGCAGCAGTCCCTTTGTTCCGTTACTCTGTGTTCCTTTATAGGAATATTTTCTCAGTGATGCCAGCCACCTATAGCTGACCCATTTGGGGATCAGATGCAGCCTGTTTAGAAGCTGGCTTGTTTTTAGTAGAATTGCTGGAGTTATTAATGTATTCCAGAACTGAATTTGACTCTGGATTATTTTAATTTTCCCTTTAATGGGAACAATAAAACAAAGATGCATAGTTTTCTTGATTCTCTTCTATCCCTCAGACTGTTAAGCCACGATGACAGTGAATTTTGAAGAGAATATCGACAGTCGCTGATGTACTCCAGCCATCTCCATGGTTGGGACACCTTAGGGATGGATTGCACTGCAAAACTCCCCGTATGCCGAAGTACCTTGCCTGCTGAGAACCTCATATTCTTGCTTGACTTTCTTGGTGATTTCTTGTTCTTAGGCTCTCGAATTGCCAGCTGGCTGCCCAGTTTTTCAGTAGAAGTGATGCATACCACAAACATCCTCGGTATCGCCCAAGCTAGCAACTCCCAGCTGAATGCTATGGTAAGCCTGCTTTAACAGTTTGCACCTCAGCCTTCCTGTTTGTGTTGTGGTGGGCAAAGGGATGCGTGCAGATAGAGAACAAAAGTGGGAAGGAAGTCAAAATGGTGTTTAGATGCGACATGAAAGCTATTTTTTGAGGTAGAGAAGCTTTATTTCAATGAAGTTAAGAGCTATATGTTGGTTCAAACGTGCAAACGTGAGAGGTCTGGAGGCAGGTAAATAAGGGAGAAAAATTACAGGTACTTTCTGTGTAGGTAGGCAGACTTTTTCTCGGCTTGCTTGGCGCAACTTCTTCAGCTTTTTTTCAGCACTTATTTTCACTCACGACAGTAGCGAAGGGTGTGAGTCTGTAACCACAGAGTTTAACTTTTGGTCAAGTGGTAACTGATCAAACTCATTCTGTAGCTTTTGACTTTTTTAGTGTTTATTTTTAATAGCACTGCGCTCCAAGATAGCTGTTTCTGTTTGAGTGCCTTGTCAGTGTGAGATGGGGCTCGGTAGCACAGTCAGCTCTTGCTGATTCATGATGATACAGGAGCGCTGAGGATGAAATGTCTGGTTTGTTGATGTCATTCAGAAACACTCTGATGTGGTACAAAGAGAAGATATGGCCTTGTGAAACACACTTAGCTCATTTAGTTTGGGAAGTGCTGTTTTCTCAGAGTTCTTACGGTCAGTTGAGTTTTACTGGACACAGTGGCACAAATGGGCTTTTGTTAAGATGAGTAATTATTTCTTAGCATTATCTATTATTAAAAGTACGGTAGCAACTTATATTAAAATACCTACTTTAATGGAAAGGCCCAGGTTGGCACTATTAAAGTGATAAACATTTTTAATAGAAACAAAATGAAATTCTCCTTTATGTTACTGAATAAAAACCTAGGGAAGTATTTTGAGGGAAAGGCCAGAGGCTGAGTTGCTAAATCAGTTGTTTTGGTCACAAGTTTGTTCAATGGAGAGTTCAGTTTGCTGTAGTTGCTTGTGTTTGAACTCACTGTCAGCTGGTGCATAGTTTTTGCTTTGCTCTCAAAACTCCTTCCACCCTTCTTATTGTTGTAGTTCTCATTTCCCCCCCCTTTCAGCATTAAGTTATAATATAGATTTTGGTATTTAATGAAGTCTAGCTGTTGGACTCTAAAAGCATATTATTTGTCTGCACTCATCTATTTAATTTGGATATTCTTTAAGTAACATGAAATTCAATAACTGTTCCCTGACAACTCAGTTTAATTTACTTGAGCTTTCAGACCAGAGAGTAGGTTATTAAAACTGATTCCACTTGTCCTTACCAGTACCATTTTGGAACCTGTCTGTGACAAATAAAACTGACTTTTAAAAAAAATTTTTTTTTTCCTAGTGTTGATCTAACTTTCAGTCACTCACGTGGATTTTGTATAGATCTTTATAAAAAGACTGTCATAAAAAGAGGTTTGGGAAGCTTTTGAAACCTTTGTGCATCTACAAGCACTGTTCAGGAACCCAAATTTTCAGTACCATGTGGTGTCTCATAGGAGCTGCAGTTTTGCTGTGGTTTCAGTAAAGTCAAAGTATTGCATGTAAGTCAGGGCCAGCACTGACTTACATTTCTTTCTCTTGTTTTTCTTTCTGCATGTAGATAATCGTATCATAAAGACCATCTTTCAGCTGTTCATTTTTAAAAATCTCTTTCTGTTGAGATACTGACCAGCTAACTTTTATTTACTGCTCATCCTGACTGTATAAACCTTGCTTTCTCCAGGCCCACCAGATTCAGGAGATGTTCCCTCAGGTTCCGTATCATTTAGTTCTGCAGGATCTGCAGCTAACCCGTTCCGTGGAGATCACCACGGACAACATCCTAGAAGGGCGCATCCAGGTACCTTTCCCCACACAGGTAAGTCGTAAGAGCATGCACCTAAAATGGCTGGTTTTCTTTCTTACCACAGAACTGAGTATGTTAATAGTGAGGGAGGGGAACGAGGTAAGTTGAAGCACTGGTGAATCCAGCTTAGCTCAGTGCAATATTATTCTTCAGGCTTTACCAGTGGGAAGATGTTGCCGTCGGCAGCACCAGACCAGTTTAGGCAGTCTAGTGGATGTTGTATCTCCGTGTTGCACCGTCTGACTCCCTTGGCGTGGCCCACAGTGGTGTGTGATTGAGCTACAGGGATCTGTTCCTTGCTGTGGCCCTTAGAAGGGGACCTTTTGATGTATTAGGATGCGTCGCAGGTGTGCTTTAGCGTTATCAGTTTGTAATACAGGGCATTTTCTTCACAAAAGCAACTGAGTCTCTCACCCACACTCCTGATTGATGTGATTGGAATGCAGGGTGCATGAAGCTCTTGCCTATACAGTCTCAAACATGTTATATAGTCCCAAACTCTAGTAAAAAAACCTCAGGATTTGTTTTTTCTTTGTTTAAATCACTGTAAATGCAGTGTATTCAGTCACATACCAAAAATATATTGCAAATGTCCTAGTTAGAGACAAATATTTGCTCAGTTAAAGCAGCTCGTCTCAGTCACTTGTGCAGAGCCTTTGGAACATTTCCAGTTGATTTCTCCGCTGACAGATAATTGAATTGTACCACTTAGGAGGGTTTTCTGCAAAGAAAGTAGTCGGCAAAATGATGCCTTGCTCTTAATTAGTGATAGCAGATTTCAGTAAAGTAGTCTGGGGACAATGTTTCTGTTAACGAGAATATTGAATTCTGTTTCTGTGCACATCAGATAGTACTGTTATCTGGAGTCTGCGTGTGGGGAAGCAGAGAGAATTCTCTTTCAGCACAGTGCATTCTGTTTATTGCTAACCTGTCTGTTTCTAAATTGAACATAACACGTGACGTTGCAGAGGGCAGAGTTTGAATGTGTTCAAAGAACTCGTTTTTGTTTTGCCATTTCACACACCGTATTAAACCCGTGATGTTTGCATTTCAGCGTGCAGATAGCATTAGACCTGCATTGAACAGTTCTGTGGAACGGCACAGTACTGATCAGGAGGATACTGAAACTGTCACCCAGGTAACTTGGCATAAAAACCAGGCAAAAAGCACAATTAGAAGCTGCATGGACAGATAAGCGCATTTGGTTCCGTACCAGGTCACGTTGGTGGCAGCCCTTCCTTGCATTTCACACCAGAACGAACACTCTCAGGCAACTGAAGTAAGACTTCAGCGTGGTGCTCCTCTAAAGAATTACCTGTGTGCTTTTCTTTTTCCTCCTTGAAGGAAAGTGCTCTCACAAAGAACAGAAAAAGATCATGTCTCTATTCATGTCTGGTCAGGCCCATGGAATTCTGTCCGTGGAATATGAAGAGCAGGATGCTTTGCTCTTCCCCTTCCTCTTCCTCTTCCCCTTCCCGTTCTCTATGTCTCCAGACACTTCCCTTAAAATGAGTAGGATTTCTCTTTTGGGTATAAGAATTCTTTTGTGTTCTGGAGGAGGCACTTGGAGACATGGGGAGCTTTGGTGTGAATGGAGCGGGATACAAACAGAGAAAAGAGCCCTTTTACAATAATGGGTTTTGCTGTTCTTCACCAAGGGCTTTGTTAAGCAGCGTGTGCTAAAACATATCAGGAAGAAAAAAAACTAGCCTGTGAGTAGAATAAGGTCTCATTCCACTTCTCTTTTCCCTGACTGTAGTAGCAAAATTGTGAGGGTTTCTGTTTTATAAACCTCACTTTCTCCTGGCTTAGAATGACAGTGGATTTGTGAGGTGTGCAACTTTCTGCCTCTGCAGCCTTTAACCTAAAATACTGGTCTGTTACTCACCTGAAATTGAACTGTGGCTGCTCCCTCACTAGCAGGTTGCGAGACAGAAAAAACTTTCATTCAGTTTGATACCGCAGTTGAGGCTGAAGAAGAGGTGGTGGGATTGGTACAGGTGATTGATAACAGCCTGGGGTAGGAGAGGCAGAGCTGCAGGAATTAAAACCTTGATCTGGGTCTAGCAACTCGTTAGTAACTTTTTGGGTTAACTTGAAGATTTTGGTGGCATTCTCCCTGTTGTTTATGAGTAAAATGTCTCTTTCTACAAATGATATCTGACTAGTTTTCGTACTGGCTTCAAATCCCACTTTGAATTATTTTGTTGCTGCTCACCTTTCTTCCTTCCTGCCCAGCACTACCTGGGTCTGTCCTTCCTTCTACAGAACTTGAAAAACCTGGGAGTGGTGTTCATACGTCACGTCACTGAGCACGTGCTCTCTAATGGTGACGTCTTCTTGCTTTGAATTACAGCTGAGCACTTTGCTCAAACGATGTGTTTTAGTTGGAGCGAACGGCGGTTTGGATGGAGAATGTATTTGTGTTCTGTAGAACAGCACAGCGATAGCCTGGGGATATGGGAACAGTTGCAAATTTCCCACAGCTGACTGGGGCTGCTGGTGGCTCTCTGTGTGGGATGAACTGGTGGCCTCTCTGCAGGTTTTCCTGGATGGATATTCACTGTGCCGAATGGGATTCACAGGCAAAGGCTGAAGTGGGAGACTGAGACTGCTGTGCGCTGAGAGAAACTTGCTGCTGGGTGGTGTTGTGGAAGCTCCGGTTGCTGCTATCCTCCTCCTGCCTCGTAAATGCTGTGTGCGTTCAGTGTTAGCTTAGGCTGGCTTTAAACAAGCCGATCGCCCGTGTTACGTAGCCACAGAGATCCACCTGGGAGTCAAGCTGGCTTACCTCCTTGCTGTTGATGGTATTTCTGTTGTGGAGAGAAGACTTGGCAGCCTAGGGCCGTCCTTCCTCTAGGAAACTCCCGTCACTTATGCGTCTCTTTGATTGTTATTTCAATTTTTGACTGTGTACCTAGCCTGTTGTAGATGTTCTCTCTCCTTGCCAGCAGAACGTGTTGCTGTAGTCAGTCAAACTCTTGTCTGTGTGGAAAGGGCTAGCAGCAAAGAGGCTACTTCAGCAGGCTGCGCTTTCTAAACGCAAGTGGGAAGGGACATAAGACGCCATCATTGTCTCCTCTGGGTGAGACTTGAATTTCCAAATAGTGGCTAGATGTAACTCCACACTTTATGACACAGTCCCCAAGAGAGACCATGGCAACTCTAGTTGCTTTGTGTTGCAGCTTTAGAGTAAATTTTACAAGCTTTCCATCTCTTTTCTTCTTTTTTTTAAGTCAACGTACCCACTGAGAATCTTTGTAGACTTCTCACAGCAAGTGGCAGACTCACTGGAGGTCTGCTTGTTGGAAAAAACACTTCTTAGGGGAGCTAAGGTGTTCAAATAAAAGCACCCTACTTCATGAGTAGCATTGGTGTTCCTCTGTGCCATACGTCACGTAATGACTTAATTCTACGTGGAATTCCATGGTCTTAAGTTAGAGATAACGACTGATTCTCCCCTCCAGCAAATGTAGCTTATGGTTTTGGGGTGTCAGTGCTGACATGAGGTAAGGGTAGTTGAGAGGCATCTCTGAGCACCATCATGCTATAAATTGTGTTAAAGGTTTGTGAGATAGTGCTCTAAACATTGACAGCTTCTGACAGTCCTGGTCTGTACGCTTGGTGAGATGCTGTGCACATACTGTTCTCCAGTTAGGCGCTGAAATGCCGATGCTTCCAGCGATGTGCACAGTGCCCTACACGCTCGCTCTCCGTCCCTGTCGGGTTTGCGCTCCCTCCCCTCTTTTCCGACTCTGCTCTTATTCCCTGTAAGAAGGGATCCCTGAGCAGCTGTAGCTGCTTTCTGCAAGCTTGTATTTTCATGTGCTAAAATGTTTTTAAAGATTATCCTTTGAAATCTTTTGTGTGTTTGTTTATCTGTTTCTGTAATCCTGGGTGGAGATTGGGCAGGACTGCTCAAATCTAACTGGTAAGCTGTTGTTACAAAGCTGAAGCTTGCTTGGTGCAGCTCTTGCTCTCCCCTGGAGAATCGAGCTTATTGTCATTGCTTAAGTCCTTGGTGACTATTCAGAGATGTTTCTGAGGCATCCCATGGCTTTCACAAAACTAATTCATTCTTGGAGCCTGAAGGAGGAGTAGTTTCTGCAGTGTACAGGTTTCTGTGTCTGAGATCTGCTCTCAGGCTGAGGCTTGTCATAACCTTTAGTGCAATTAGGTTTGATGTTTTTGGCTCTAAAACCTCCTCAGTAACCACTCTTGTGTCAGTAGAGGAATGGGCTCTGGGTATTGATTTCTGCATCTTTGTAATGTTATGAAAAAAACAGCTTAGGTCAGCTAGCTCCCATTCTGGTACAAACGGCCCAGAGGGGGAAAAAAAAAACCCTGATCTTGTCTGAACATCCGCAGTAACGAGTGCCCTCCTCACTGCTTCACCCAGCAGAGCTCCCCTTTTCCCTGTGGCCCTGGGAAGCAGCAGTCAGGCTGCTCCATACCTGTTCCTCTGGGTCTGCCAACGTTGTCCTGGCTCTGAGTAAAATCCACGGCGTCATTCTGTGGAGCTCTCGCTTCCTCCTCTGGGATGTGGCACTGCTTTGAGGCAGTGCAACAGTACCCCGTGGCATTATCCCAGCGTTAGAGTGTGTGATACGGGGAGCCCTTCCCCAGCACGCTGGAATTCACAGGTTTTGCTGAAACAGGCTGAGGATGTATTTGTGTTTGAGGCTGCTCTGGCCTGGGCCCTGGCATTCCTGCGTGGTTCACTCGGTTGATGGGAAGTGACACTTGCCTTGGTTTTTGCTCTCTGAAGGCACTGCGTCGGGGAGATGGCGTTACTGGTGTGTCTCTGGGGCTTTGGAATGACTCAACTTGTTTTGCACATCAGCTGCTGAAACCTGTGCATTGCACGCTGCGATGCTGCTGAGTCCAGGCTGTTGGGACTCGAGCAGCGGTCTCCCCGCGGTGCCGGCGTCACCGGCTGTGGAAGCTCCAGCAGCGGGAATAACGAAGGCCCAGAGCTGGGCGGTAGGAGCTGACTTGGCTCCTCTGATGCATCCTACTTGTTTGAGTAATCCTCTGGGATACCAAATGATGGCTCAACCCTTAAACCCTTCAGTGAGGTGATTTGTTTCTTGACAGCTACCATGCTTTGGAACATCTCGCTTGTCCGTCGCAGAGCTGAGCTGATCGTATATGACAGGATGTGATCAGGAGATGCTGTTTCACCTCTGCTGGTTCACCAGCGTTGTCATTCATCAGCTCGATTTTCACGTTGGTGTCGGCCAGCTGCTGGGGTGGAGGTACTACGTGCGGGGCTGCCAGCTTCTTCTATTGACACGCCGTGCCTGGGACAGTTGCCAGCCTTGCTCCAGCAGCCCGAATATGCAATAATTTGGCTGCTGCAGAACGTGATGAACTGAAGCCTCATAAATTCCCTTCTCAAGCACACATCCTCTTTGCAAATACATTTGCTGTTCTTTCCTTCGTTTCCGGATTTCTGCTTTTTCAACTCTTTACTGTTGCATTGCTTGTCAAGCCAGCTGCAGAATCTGACTATTTCCAATGCCCCATTTTCATAGAGCATTTATTATGAGTAATTAATGTTTGTCTTTGACATTACTTTCAAACATGGCATAAAAGATACAGCATGATAGAATACAGGCTCTTTGAACGTGTTTTGAAATAGCTTTGTTCTGTATGTTGGCTGGGGTTTTCAAAGGAGCCCAAGGGAATTGGGTACAGCAGGTGAGACTCTGCTTTCTTCCAGTGCCTCAGAAAATGACAGTTCTTTGTAGCTTGGTGATTTGATGCAAAGAAGCCCAGTTAGCAAATTTTGCAAAGACTTACGACTTTTTTTCCTTTTCCTTTTCTCTTAGACTGAGAGAGTGCCGCTTGAGCTCAACTCAAGACTGGAAGAAATGGTGGAATTCAGCGAAATGGAAGCAGAGCCTAGTGAAGCAGAAGATTTTGAGGCCAGGGGAAGTCGCTTTTCAAAGTCAGCAGATGAAAGGCAGCGTATGTTGGTTCAGCGGAAGGAGGACTTGTTGCAGCAAGCTCGAAAGTACGTTCCTTCCTAGAACTCCAGCCTGGCCACTGGGTTATAGTCCCTCTGTATGGGTTTCAAGTGAATTATGCCAATGAGAGCCTGGGTTGATGCAAAAAGTAGTAAGAGGAATGAATCCATCTGCTATAGCAGGCTCAGGAGGCTGTTTAAGAAAACCATCGCTGATAAACGCAAGTCTGAAACAGCATCGTGTGTCCCAACACGTACACAGCTTCCTAAGCAGTTGATCCAAAGCTCTTCGAAATCAGAGGATGATTTCTCCAGCTTCAATGGCCTTCAGTCTGAGCCTGTAATAAGTTAGAACGCATTACTTGTGCTTGTCTCCTGGCACAGGCGTCAGCCCGTGCTGTTACAGCTGGAATTTGTCAGGCACCGCTCTTTCCAAACACACAGCAAACGTCGTGAGCACAAAGCAGCGGGGAGTTGACAGGTGACCACTTGCTGAAGCGCGTCAGAGGAGCTCATGACCAGCAAGTCAACACGGCTGAAGAGAGTGGCCAGCTTTGTTTCTCTTAGCCCAACTAGTAATAGGTGCTATCAGTAGAATTTAACTTTCTTCACATCCTTTCCAGTCGTGTTGGTGAACTTTACTAGCATCCAGTTGCTGATTAAAAAGAGAAGTAAAAAGTGCTTTAGTGGTGTAGCGAAAACTTCTTAGCATTTGTAACAAACGTTGTTGCAGGGAGACAACTGAAAGGGTCTACAAAAACTACAGAGTTCCTCATGTTTTGTCCTTTGATGGTATCAGGCTGCCTACGCTCTTTCCCCGCCTGCCCCGCCCTCGCAGTGAAATGCCGTCATATAAATAACCGGGGGTGTGACACCTCTTACCAGGTTCTCTCTAAATAGGCTTGCTCCTAGAATAATTTTCTCTTTATGTTTGAAAAAATGTAATTTAGGGAGACAAAGTATTTTTTACTTTCTGGTTTATTGGTCCCCTCCCTTCACTGAAGGGCTGTGGAACTGCAAAGCGCTGCATTTTGTCGCGACGTGTGGAAGTCATTGGGATGTTAAGTGTAAGGTGAGGCAAAAAGGCGAGGCAGCAGCTGCCCCAGTTGACATCCCAAGGAATTGTTACACTTAGTGACAAAATACAGCAGGTTTTGTCACTTCCCTTACACTTTGCAGCCCTGGTGCCCCTTCTGTCAAGGTTTACTCATTGTCATCACCAAGTGGCTTCTTGTGGTAGGCACTGCCAGCGTCTTGCAGGTGGTGGAATAACGGGAACGGAGAGTCGGTGACTCAACGCCGTCACAGTGAATTGCTGTGTTAAGAGCAGAGCCCCTGCCGTTAGAACTGGCTCCCTCCCACGGGCAGAGCGATCCTGCACCAACACTAACAGCTTCTGCCAGCTCTGCAAAGTCTAACAGAGGTTATAGGGGTTTGTGTTTTTTTTTTTAGTACATAGCTTGTGATGGGCTCTGCTCACCCATCTTTTCCTTTTCCCTCTTGCAGGCGTTATTTAAACAAAACCTCCGATGAGGAGCTGACCACAGAGAAGCCCTCTCCTCTGCCTGAGGGAGCGTCCGCCGATCCCGTCACCCTGCGACGCAGGACGCTGGCTGCCGCCGCCGAACGGAGACTTCAAATGCAGCAAAACTCTTAGCGCTCGTTGCCCTTCCTTCCTCCTCCTCGTGAGCAATGTTGAATAAATAAATTAAATGCAAAAAAAACCACCCTGCGCTTTCAATACCAGCAGGAAAGTGTCTCTTCAGAGTTCAGCTAGCTGAGCCGCCGAGTGAGCTGGCTGCCTCTCTGCTGTATAAAGCATGTGGTCTAATAACGTTTGGACAGCTGACAAATTAACCTTTTTTTTTTCTGTCATATTTTCTACGTGACGTTGATCCCCTCCACAAACAAAAGGCCATTTGTAAAGCACGGGTGTGATTTCTGCAGCTAGCGTGAGGTGTTAGGCTGACTGCGCAGCAGAGGCTGGGGAAAGCGCGTTCTGAATTAGCAGCTGTGGGTGCCGGTCGCAGAGAGCCCTGGCATGTTCAGCTCAAGATCAGGGAGCGTTATTCCAAGAGGGAAGAAAGCTTAGGAATTTGCAGCAAGCCCTGTGTTAGATGAGCAGGTGCTGTTCGTGTTGAGAGCGGAGGGTGTGACGCGGGACAGCTCGAAGGGCGAGGGCAGCGTCGCTGGGAAGGCAGCTCGTAGGCTGGGGGGAAGTGGCCTGGCTGCGTGATGCAGGAAAAACCAAATTCATGAATTGTGCAGCGATTCGCAGCGATTCCAGCGTAAAATGTGTGTTTAGTGCTGCTGGGTTCTGCGTGAGCTGTGGGTGGCTCCCAGGGTGTGGGGTTCTCCTTTGCCCTTTACGGCCGGAAAGCAGGGGGAGACTGAGGGGCACGGAGTGAGGAGGGGGCGTAAGGTGAGGTCACGGCCCCTGCCGTTCAGTGTTCCCGTAAACCAAGGAGTAGGATAGGAAACCCTGCCTGTTCTGGGCTCCGGAGCCACGCGGATGGGATTTCACGGAGATCGCTCCGATAGCTTGCTTTTTATTTCATTTTTAACCCCACACCTTCACCCTGAGTTTATTTGGGAAGAGTGGAGGAACTGGGGCAGCGGGGCCCTAGGCTGGCTGCAGCCCGACCTGCCGCGCTCTGATTTTTCTAAAGAACTTTCGACACGAGATCCACGTGGAGCCGCCGACGCTAGCTTGCATAGTTGAATTGTACATGCAGTGACTTAATTTTTAAACTTCTGAAGAGTGAGTTCCAGTAGCGCTGACCTTTAGAAGGATCCCAGTATTACCTAGAATTGTTGGTAACTTTTTTTACTGTTGGTTTTTAGGACTTTTGAAGGTGAATTTAATGAGAGGAGTTGCATCAATGTTTAGGTGAAAATAATTTATTTCAATAAACTTTTTGGGAAGCCTTATCTTGCAATGCTATTAGTAAACTTGAAAGATTTTTTTTTTTTTTTTGAGATCTTTGGTTTTGCTCAGAGCACAGCTGTTTTGTTTTTATTGTTTAAAAAAAAAAAAAAAAAACGC
>WHYT01012707.1:29867-44404 GCA_009806455.1 Tetrax tetrax | reverse complement strand
CTGCTGACCTCCACCCTGTTCCCCCTGCACCGGCACCCACTGCTGACCTCCACCCTGCTCCCACTGCACCGGCACCCACTGCTGACCTCCACCCTGTTCCCACTGCACCGGCACCCACTGCTGACCTCCACCCTGTTCCCACTGCACCGGCACCCACTGCTGACCTCCACCCTGTTCCCACTGCACCGGCACCCACTGCTGACCGCCACCCTGTTCCCACTGCACCGGCACCCACTGCTGACCTCCACCCTGTTCCCACTGCACCGGCACCCACTGCTGACCTCCACCCTCCTCCCGTTGAACCAGCACCCACTGCTGCCTGCTGCCCCACTCCTGTTGCATCAACACCCACCGCTGACCTCTGCTCCGTTCCCGCTGCCCTGGCACCCATTGCTCCCTTCGCATGGAACCAGTTCCCGTTGCACCAGCACCCGTTGCTGACCTCCACCCCACTCCCGTCGCACTGGCACTCATTGCTGCCCACCACACCAGTTCCCCTTGCTGCCCACTGCCCTGCTCCCATTGCACCAGCACCCACTGCTGCCCTCTGTGCCCTTCCCGTTGCACCAGCACCCACTGGTGACCTCCACCCCACTCCCATTGCACCGGCACCCACTGGTGACCTCCACCCCACTCCCATTGCACCGGCACCCACTGGTGACCTCCACCCCACTCCCATTGCACCAGCACCCACTGGTGACCTCCACCCCACTCCCATTGCACCGGCACCCACTCCTGCTCAGTGTCCCATCCCCGTTGCACCAGCATCCATTGCTGCCCATTGCCTCAGTTCCCGTTGAACCAGCACCCACTGCTTCCCTCTGCCCCGTTCCCGTTGCACCAGCACCCACTGCTGCCCTCCACCGTGCTCCCATTGCACGGGCACCCATTGCTGCTCTCTGCCTCATCCCCCATTGCACCAGCACCACTGCTGCCCGTTGCACGAGTTCCCATTGCACCAGCACCCACTGCTCACCTCCACCCTCTTCCCGCTGCTGCCTCCTGTCCCCTTCCCATTGCGGCAGCACCCACTGCCCTTCTCCCTGTCCCCTCTGCGTCAGCACCCACAGGATCCGTCGTGCTTCTTCCCGCAACCCCTGTGCGCTGACAGCACCCTTAGACCACCCTCAGCTGGGGACCCCAATCCTCACCTCATCCTGCCCCCAAATCAGCTCCCCAGCTCGCTAACTTGGCCCTCAAATCCCAGGGCCCCCACTCTGCCACCCAGGTTGTCCTCAGCCCACCCCGAGCTGGACCGCGTCCCCCCTTCCCACCTCCCGCTTTGGAGGACCCTGCTTCACCCACCCCGTTCTTACAGGGCCACACGAACCCACCAGCTCCTCCTCGCCGGAGGAGACAAACCTCCATCCCGCTGAGGAAGCGGCTCCCAGCTCCGGATTTGGGATCAGCTCGGGGCTGAGCTGCACCCCAGGCAGGTGTTCTGCTGGAATTTGGCTGGGGAAGCCAAATTCAAGGTCCTCCCCCCGCCCCCCGCTTCCCTTTCTACTCGTTCACATTTGCTCGTTCGCTGTATCCCTCTTTCCTGAGCTGTCTTGTGCTGTCCTCTGTAGGTTACAATCTCCCTTCTCTTCTGTTTTTTGGGTTTTTTTTTCCCGTTTCACAAGCGTTCTCTTTCCAGATGCTCCTTCTCCAGCACCTTTACTCTCCCATGGGCTCTTGCTTCTGCCTCTTTCTGTGGGAGTTTGAATTCTGCCCTTTCTCTCTTTTTTTTTCCCTTTTTAAATTTTTTTTTTTTAATTGCGGCAAAATACCAGGGCTGATACATTCAGGGCTGCCTGCTAAACTTGCTGCTTTGCAGAGTCTAACTTTCAACAGGAAAAAAAAATAAAATAAAAGCAGGTGGAAAGGTGCATAAGTGCAGATAAAATGCTTTTTTTTTTTTTTTCCAGAGAGGGAAAACTAATTTAATTTGAGACGAGTGGAAGGACTTGCATATATTAAATAATCTGACTGGGATGTGTTTGGCCTTTCCGAGCGATACCGAAGGGGTTCAAAATTTTTGCGAGGTCTGAAAGACGCCGCTGGGTTTGAAACGGTTGGATCCTCCTGTAGCAAAAAAAAAGCAGAAGAAAAGAGACGGGAAGTGAAGCGTTGCCCAGGTGAACGTGCTCTGATGCGCACCTGCCCGCGGCCAAATTGAAGCCGTTTGGAGCGCGTGAAGCTCCGGCACAAAGTTCTTCAAAAGGAGAAAAGCGGCATTGTAGATGTAACGGGATCGGAGAGGATAGGATCCCGCAGGTCCGCACGACGCTGAATTCAAACGTTGCCGGTTGTCCCTTATTTTCTGCTTCCTCATGTCCAGCTGTGGACCATTCCCACACATCCCATCCCTGGATCCCAGGGAGAAGAGCTCCGCACCTCCCTCTCCACCTCCCCTTCTCAGGAAGCTGCAGAGAGCGATGATGTCGCCTCTCAGCCTCCTTCTCTCCAACCTGGACAAACCCAAAGCCCTCGGGCGCTCCTCACGGGACGTGCCTTCCAGTTCTTTCCCCAGCTCTGTTGCCCTCCTCTGGACACAGAGGATGCTGATGCTCACAGCACGAAGAAATAAGCACTCTGGGGCACATATTCTTGGGTGAAAGCCACTCCTATTAAACTGAAACTTTTGTTTTGCAGTACGATGAGATATAAATGGAAGCATTCCTCATTTCTCCAAACTTTTCTCTGTAGCAATTTTGCTACATATGATTTGAAAAGAAAAAAAAAAAAAAAAAAAAAAAAAAAAAACAAACCAAACACAGCACAGAAGTAATAAAACAATTTGGGTTTATTATTTAAACAGAAGTGTAGGTGCACATCACATTTCATGAACCAATAAGGGGGCAGAAGAGTCATCTGTTTTGATACAAAAACAACCCAAACTGGTGCGATGAGACATACGGGTGGGAGAAGACAGCAGTCAAGGAATTTAGCGTTGGCACGCTCAACGAGAAAAGCAGTTGCTTGGCCAATAAATGACATATGACAAAAGATGCTGATGAGACCGCCTCTGAATTTTGTGCTGCGGTGGTGGCCATCTGTGTCCAAGAAGGGTGAATCCAGGCTGGAATACGTGCAAGGAAGAGCCAGGCGTTGATCAAAGGTCAGGACAGTCTGTCTTTCTAAAAAAAAACTGGAAGAATTTGGCTTCTTTGGTTTAGCAAAATGAGAATGGAGAGGGAATGTGTTTTCTGCCTATAAATACACCCTGGAAAGGAAACGCAAGGAAAGGGAAAGGCGTTGTAACGCTGAAGGGCAGCAGCAGAAGAGTAAATGAGTAGGAACTGGCCATGGATATATTTAGTCTAGAAATCAGAAGATCCTTCCAGTAGGAGTACCAGAGACTTAAAAAAAAGTGGGGAAAAAAAAAAAAAAAAAGGATGTCGTTTTAACACAAAGCTTCGTCATTTTATAAAGGAAATTGCATGCCCATGTGAAACAATGAACAGTTGGGATGAAAGCCCCTGAAAGCTTTTCCAGACCATCTCTCCTTGGAAAGATCTTGTCCATTTTGATGTGTGGTACGCAACGTTCCTTCCTGCACCAGGCGATGAGTCACGGATACATGACTCCGTGGGTGGCCAGAAGTGATATCTCCACTGCTTACATCTTAATTCCTGATTACCCCATGATGTTCTCCGGCTCCCGCTCACTCACTTCTCACACTTTTGAGACGCGGCTGTGTTCGAAGCACCCCGCGAACCCCTCATTTCCCTGGTACCCACCTCTACCGCTGCGCGGTCGCTTCGGCCAAGGGCGTGGGAAAGATGCTTTGCTCCTTCGATCGAGAAGAGCTGCAGTCTCTGGCCCTTGCACAGAGCTGGAAGAGTCATTAGGCAGAGCCTGTTTCTTTTATTAGCCAACACCGTGTATTTTTAAGGGTTTTTCGGAAGTCGTGAGTGTCAATCACGCCCATGTTGATCTCTCTCTTAACTCGTATGTTTGAGAGGAGAAAGCTTTTCTCTGTGCTAAGCGGCAAGCCATCACGCTGGAGGCATTTGTGTCCGGAGGTCCAGGCAAACCCTGGGTGACCCTTAGATCTGTGAGTATTTATAAAACATGTTTAGCGAGGTTTTTTTTTTCCCTCGCAGCGCTCAGAGCTGATCTGTCTGTGCCTGGCATTTCACTTTTTTTTCTGTTCTTCGGAAGCACCGGGAAGGGGAGGCGTGTTTGGAACTCCAGCAGCACCCAGCAAACCAAGGCATGGGATCACAACCTTCTTGGGCTGGTCAGTTAAAGACTTTTTTTCATCCTGATCAATACACTAATTGAACTGTGTGGTCTTCCATCTTCCAGGCATTTCTTCAGATGAGGGGAACAAACACTATATATAGAGCGATACGTAAGCCGGAATCAGAGCTGTGTAAATCTGGAACTACCTCATTTAAATAACTGGGGGGTGGATCCAGCTGAATGCCTGGTGTATATGGAGTACTCTGCTACCAGCACAGATAATTACAATTAATGGGGATTTACTTGAAGCAAAGTAGGTCAGAAAAATGACATCTTATTGTGTCATTAGTTTCCATCAATTACTTCCGTGTTGTTTGCTCAGCTCCCAAGTCAAACGAGTGTGGGCTGACAGCCTTGCAAGCTCAACTTGGTATTGTCTCTAAAAATCAAACCGCATTATTTCTGCCTCATGCATCATCACTAACAATAAAGCATCCACCGCTGGAATATAGCAGGTGGCTTTGTTATTCATGCATGAGGCAGAAAAAAACTCCAGCTTCCTCTGCCGCGACGTTAACGTCTCCGCAGTATTAAAAGTTGGGTATGTTGGTAAACTTTGTAGTTACCATGTGAGCTTGACTTAGGAGATAGGCTTGGGTCAGTCTCTCTGTTGGTTAACTTCTATGCTTTCTATTAGATTTTTTGAGTGCCACAGGTATACATTGCAGGAGGATTAACACAATGCTGGTCTTGCTGTTATTTATCTTCCAGTTCTAGCAGTTCTTTCTTATTTGAGGGCTTAATTTCCATCTTTCAGTGTAGCAGTGCAATCGACTGATCCGCGATATCGGTGACTGCCAATAACCATGTGTCAGTCAGTCCCTCCTGGTATCTGGACACAACTGAACGCCGTGTGTTCTCACGGCTGGACCAGGTGCTTGACTTCTAATCCCAATTCCTTACATCTCTATAATTTCGTGTGCAACGGAGTAGTTTTGAACGCTTTACACTTTCCAGGAAATACATTAAAATTAAAGATTATGTTTAGGCTCCAGTAGCCCAACTAGGGGCAGGTGCTTTTCAAAGTAAATATCCCTGCGAGCCACCGCGGTTTCACTCGCTGAGGTTTTAGCTGGATGGGGCTATCACAGAGGAAGACATCTCAAACAAGACTTCTCTTTCTGACTACATTGTTGGCAAAACAGAGTCACTGATACAACCTGGAGAGGCTGTGAAGCTTGATTAACATCCCTAAAACATGTTCGGGTCCTCAGAATCATGGAATCATTTTGATTGGAAAAGACCTTTAGGATCATCAAGTCCAACCATTAACCTAGCACTGCCAAGTCCACCCCTAAACCATGTCCCTAAGCTCCACATCTACACATCTTTTAAACACCTCCGGGGATGGTGACTCCACCACCTCCCTGGGCAGCCTGTTCCAGTTTTGATAACCCTTTTAGTGAAGAAATTTTTCCTAATATCCAATCTAAACCTGGTGCAAGTTGAGGTCGTTTCCTCTCGTCCTGTCACTTATTACTTGGGATGTTACGTGACAAAAGCTGGTAATGATTCTCTACTAAATATGTAATTACATGAATCCCAAACTTTTCTCTATTGGACAGTAATATCACACTCAAATCACTTTACATCTCCTGACAAATTTAAGAGCTAGTATGGTCTTGGGAAGTGCGCATTAGCAAACTTCATAGTTGCTATTATCTAGATCTTACCTGCGGTGACATGGTTTATTCAGCTCTCCTCAGGCTTCCTTTAATCTCCTGAGAGCTGCAACTGTTTTCATTTTTTCCTGTGCATCAAAAGGAACCTGTCTCTCTGCTTTCAGGAACCTGCCTTTGTGGGACACCTTTTAGATGCAATCAGCTCACCCAGCGACGGCGGATGCGTGATCACGGGGTCACCTGGGGGCTGGCCCGTGCAGAAGAGGGTGACTGCAAGAAGCTTTCCGACCTGCCTGCCTTTTCTTTGCAAAGCCTGGCTGTGCTTGCAGCTTTCCTGTTAAACCGAGCACAAGCTAATCCCCTCGGTCATGCCGAGGTACCGGTTACCCGGCAGGAAGAAGCAACGTGACTTCATCCGCCAAAAAAAAGGTGGTGAGTGGTGCAGGGAACTGTATGTTTCTCCCCTTGGAAAAGCATTAACAGCTAAGACCTCCAGTTTGATGGACTTGCTTGGTGTTCTTCCAAGCTGGGATTTAGGAAAAGAGGCTACACAGCATTTCCTGCTTCCCCCCATGGGGCTCCGATGATTTAATTGGCTATGAGGGGCAGAGACGTATCTCATCGAGTAGCTGCTTGCTACCGTCAGCGTCCCACACTGCTCTTTGGAGCTCAGTGAAAAATAAAGCTATAAAGCGATGTTTCCCCTTCTGAACTGAGTGCATGTGAAGGTTGGCCACTGTCCCAGCAGGAACTGTATGTAGCATACAGCTTTTCTGTTCTTCCAGGTCACTGGGAAAGCCAACGCATAGCCATGGACCGTGGGAGGAAGTGCAGCTGGATTTCACACCTTACCTAAGGTAAAATATATTCCCTTTCCAGACACAGTGTCTGATGCTCATTATAATACCTTAAAATGCTGTAAATCTCCTCGAAACCCATGCATGTAACAGAATAAAGTATTTTCATGTAATTAATGCTGTCACTGCAGAGCTGTTAATTAAATGCATGACCTTTTCTATCAAACCAAATAAAGACAGAATGTTGCACTAATCCCAACCTGCCTGGGTTTCCCCTTGGCAAACAAGGAAAAGGCTGCTGCTGGAAGACGTTCTGGTGCCTGTAGCTTCTTCCACCTCCCTTTAGCTGAAACACCAGCCCAAGCATTGCCTGTTTCTATGTGGGTTATTACACCTTAGTGTCTCTACTTCCTCTCTTCGCAGTCCTTCCTCTAGTCAAAGCACTGCAGAGATATTGCTTTCCCCTGATTCTCCACTAAGCTTGTGAGATCCTCCATGGACCATTTTCCTAAAGCTCTGTCCACTCCAAGTCTGCTTAGTTTTCTCTCTTCTTTCCTCCCAAGGACAGAGTTTCCATTCCCATTTTATTCCTATTATTTACATTGGTTACATCTTCGTGGCCTTTCTCTTCTCACCATGAACCACGTGGGATTTCTCACTTGCGTGTCCTTTTGCACTCAACAAATCTTTTGCCTCCTGCCTTGGCTCCTCTACAACCACCATTTCTATCACTTTGGTCCTGAATAAAATGCCTCAATCTGGTAGAGTTCCTATTCTAAGTCAGTTGGATTCAGCTCCAAACTAAGACATCTGAGTGTCTGCATCCATGTGTGGGTTAGGTGTCCAAATTCCCATCTTAGTCAAGAAGGAGCTCAGTTCAGTTGCCCACAGGCACACACCTAATGACATTTGAAAGGCCCAGGGAATCTCAGCTGACGTCCAGCTGATGCTCCAAAGAGGCTTGGGTGTCCCATACCTCCTGCGTCATACCTGTCACTCTTGGAGCAGGATCTCTCAGCCACCTCAGGGCACCTCAGGCGACAGTAGACATTGAGAAACTGCATCTAGCCCCAAGTATTCTGCCATTAGTTTTGGTAGGAGCAAGTTTAGACCCCCAGTGCACATCCACGTGTACCTATTACTGATGTTGGTTCTAGGCACGGACAAGACATGATCTCCCTAAGAGCTGTCAGCTGCTTCTCAACAGCAGCAGAAGTAACCAGCTCGCTTCTCCAGGGATCTTCCCACCCCATGCTTCTGTCTCCTTCTGACTCCCCTCTTGGCAGGAGTAGACTCTAGTTTCAGGCAGCAACATGGGCTTTCTACCTGTTTTGAAGAGAACCGTTCATCTGGCTTTGCCACTTGGCATTGAGTGATGTAAGGAGATGGGGCATAAATATTGTTTATTCTATACCGGAGCAAAGTTCTCTTTTGTAGGATATCAGAAACACTTTATTTCTTACTTCCTTTTATTCTTTCACCATATTAAAAGCATCACCATTTCCCTTTCTCTCTTTTTTTAATGCTTTTAATTAATTTGGCTTTCCCAACATCATTTAATATCTTAGGGGACAAATGAGATTTGCCCAGCTTGAAATGGACACTTAAGGTCTCATCTGTGTGGCAAAAATAATCATGTGGCTATTTCAGACAATGCCTAAAAATTAAGTATTGCAAAGTCTTGGTTCAGGTACACACTGTGCTTTTTGATACATGCACATCACCAGTGCATCCAGCTTTGGCAAGTGTCTTGTAATTTCTTCCATCTGTCGGCGCACGCAGTATTTCTGAATCTGTTAATTAAGGAACTGAAGTTTTGCCCTAAGATACCAGAGTAACTGGTTCAGTTTCTTTGCAGCAAAAACTTCTGCTTGCCTTGTCCGTAATTACCTAAATTGTCGAGAAAAATGATTCTGCTTTCATGTTGATTCACTTTTGTAATTTCATTGCCGAGGGTAAGTGTGGCACCCGTTTAAATTATCTCCTACTCTCGTTTTACTCAAGACATGTTATTTGATAACAAAGATTCAATATGGAAAAATGGGAAGGTGACGACTACCTCCTTCATCAATGCAAATGACAACAATCTCCTCTCCTCCACCATGTAAAAGTAAACATTGAATCATTCCAGACAGAAATATCCTTCTGCATTTAGAAATACGGATATGGAAAGGCGACACCTGCTCTCATTCATGAAATCGTAAAACTCAAAGTCTATCTAGAGATTCCATGGCAAATGGAATCACTTCAGAGAGGTGGTGGATGCCCCATCCCTGGAAACATTCCAGGCCAGGTTGGCCGGGGCTCTGAGCAACCTGATCTGGTTGGAGATGTCCCTGCTCCTTGCAGGGGGGTTGGACTGGGTGGGCTTTGAAGGTCCTTTCCCACCCAAACCATTCTATGAAATATTTCAGGAGATCAACAGCAGAGCTAGCTCAGACTGCAAGTGTCCCCAGTGTTCTTCCCAAGAACATGGACATTCTTCAGTCTTTGGTTATACTTGCACTTGAAAATGGAAGATTAATTTTTGTTCTGGTTAAACTATTGAAATGATTTGCACTAAAAATCATCTCATACAGCAATTCTGCTGTAAATTTCTGCTTTTGGTATCCCTTTGATAATAGTATTGGCCTCTGTACAGCTTCTAAAGCAACATTAAACCTCCCACAAATGATTAAGTGCTGTTGGGTATGCAGAGACCTCTGGTGAGGGTAGGCTGAGGGTGATGGTCCAGTGAGAGGACTTGTTGGACACTCAGTCATTGGGAAGAGCACACAGAAACTATCACCATCAGCCCTTTAGAAGTGCAGTTTTGCACAGTGAGTAGTCGTCAGTACTTGAGTTGTCCCTTTAGAAAGCCTTACTTGAAGGCTGCTTCAATGGTTCTGGGATATCAAAATGCCTGATACCAAAAGTGAATATTCTCCAGTTGTGTTTCATGAAAGAGTATTTTCATATGCTAGTATGGACCACAGCGATCGACGTTGTGGTTTGAAATGGAAGGAACATGTACAAGTGCATGTGTGCCTTTTGCAGAACATGGGAGCATTCACTCTCAGGAACACAAAAGGAGTTCTTTTTCTCTCACATTTGATTAAAAAGAAATTCCTGACCTGCCACAGAAAACTACTTTCAAGATCATAAATCCTGACCGGCGCTAGACTCTGCAGTCTTTAACTGAGACAGCAAATGGGTATGTGCCTTCAAGAAGCAGGACGAGTCAATAGAGGTGTATATGTGCTAGTGTGGCCACCAACAGGAGGGTCTTCAAGAGGATGAAAGTTTGTGAAGAACTTGGAATTTTGCATGATAAAACATGGTGTAATTGTTAGGTATGTCATAAGGGACATAACTCCAATTATCAAATGCACTTTTCTTTAGTCACATGCATGTCTTTCATTCTCAATCATGACTTCAGATGGAGATAGACTGTTTCAAAGAGATCATGAAAGTCGGCGACTTCCAGAGGATCAGCTAAGTGCAATGACCTCTTTGCCTCCTGTGAATCCTCTCACTGGGATTGAGCAAACCTCCCCCAAAAAAGCCAGTGTGGATTCAAGAGGGTTGCTGCAGGACCCACAGCTCCCTTCCCCTCCTTGGCAGACCCACTCTGCACAAGAGGAGCATCCCCACGCCTCACAGCTTCGCTCAGCCCCATTCAGGGCTGTTGGAAGAGTCTTCATGAGTGGGCATCTTTCTGGGACCTGGGTCTGAAAGGTGTTTTGGTAGACATGAGGGTCCACCTGCTGCGTAAAATGTCTGTGGGGAGCTGAGAGTGTTAAAACTTCATCAAAATCCTCAAACAAGATGGGAAAACATTGTCAGAAAATCACCGTGGGATGGATTTGGTTGCGTTGTGCCATAACTCAGCAAAGCAGGACAGAGGGGGATCTCCTGGAAAGTTACTCACTTTTGGAAAGGCCAAAAGCTTTTTGCATAAGAAGCTCAAAAGTAACTGCATAAAATAACACCGTGCTTCTTCTCAGAGATAATATCCATCTTAGTATAGCAAATAGTTACCTTATCTTGGAGGTTGGGGGCTTTTGTAATTTTTTTAGGTTTTAGAGCATCTGATTTTGTGGACGGGACCATAGCAGGCCAGCTGGGGACAGAGGGAGATCCTAGCACTGCTGGGGTTGCAATAGAGCTGTTACGTGCACCGGCTCTGGGAGGCTCCTGGGGACAGGCAGCATGGGCAGAACCAGCAGCTCCTTCTGCATCGCTGCCCTTCGTCCTGGTTTTCAGCCCCATCACAAAACGTGGGACGTACCGTGCCACTGGTTCCTAAACAGCGCTAACAAATAAAACCTGCACGTGGCTCCGTGAAGCTAGTGCAGAAGACAAGAGTAAACTACTCCAAAGTCAATACTTCTCTTACCTTGCTGAAGAGACAAGTTCTCCAGGCTCTTTTGGCTCCTCTTTTGATTCCTCCTCATGCTTTGAGCCATCCTTCTCTCTGCAAGGATGGGTGTTTAGATGTTCGCCTTCTAATCAGCTGCAATTACAGCCTTTTCCAGTATCTTCTGCTGCCAAATTGGAGGGGAAAAAAAAAGAGAAAGGCTTTAAAAAAAAAAAAGAGAGGGAGGCTAATGCCTGAAAAGACATATGTGTTTAGCGTTGTTGGCAGATTTGTAAACTTATTAGTGCCTCCACACACCATGTAATTAAGATCTACTTGTAATTAGTCAATAGTTAAAAATAGGGGTTGGTATTGTGCTTCTGAAAACGCCTACAAAATAATGTGTTCTCTGCGCTCACGATGCAGTTATTGTCTCTAAAAAATTTTAATTTAAAAAACATGTATTTGTTTCAGAGCCAGATTTTTTAGCAAAGTAGATTTCAGCGTGTGTATGTGTGTGTGTTCAACCTATTTACCTTTGTGCATTTATGCATGTTTTTATGATGTCCAAGGAGACTGACTGTGTATTTTGTCTTGGATAAAAATATTAAGCTATAAAACCGCATGCTCGACACAGCCATGGAAGGAACGGGAGTTTTTCTCATTTGTAGATTCCATCGAAATAAACCTGCTCATCAAAGGAAATTGTTCAAAAATCCACAGGAATGGCAGATGTGCAGCACCATGGGGCAGATGTCTGATGTTTGGAGAGCCGTGCATGTATTTTCGAAATATTCAGGGATTACCACAGTCTGTAGACATAATCCTTTAGTAACCTGAAATGTCGAAGACAATGGAAAAGCTCTAATGCCGTGTAGCAAATGTTTTGCCAAACTGCCCTGCAAAAGCAGGCATTCCCAAGCACGTTTGAAGTCACTTGTTCTTATTTCTGTGAAAGAAGACCCAAAAGAGGTGATGTGGGTTTTGAATTTCTTAACTCCTGCTTTGTAATGTGGTCCAGAGCTGCATGAGAGTTGCTGGGTGATGTTCTAAAAGGACATCTCATTTGGCTGTCATAAGCAATCTGCCGTGATTTGTTGTGCACACAGGCATTTGTCTCACGTAATCCAAAGGGTTTATTTTGATTGCTTGATAGATCCAAGGAATGCATAGCTGAGCCAACGGAGGATTCATGTGTTACGCTCCCAAACCACTTCTAAATCTTCCCTTATGTCACGTCAATGGATTTGTCAGGCCACCCTCAGATAGCAGTAATGCGCTGGTGGGGGAAGTTTACCCCTTGCCAAGCAGTTAGTTGCTGTGTTTATGGACCTCTTTCTGAAGTGGTGAATGGAATTCTGCTGCAGGAGATAAACTGGACTTTGTTTCGTGCCCTTGAAAGACGCATCTTTTGTTGCTCTTAGGAGAAAAAAAAAAAATACTACTCCAAATCCATAGTAACGCAGAAAAGACCAAGCCTAGAGAGTCCTTGCAAGGACCAACGAAGTTTTTTCACAGGTTGTTCATGATACACACAGGAGTTAACATCTAAAATCTCTCCAAGGATGCATGCTTCACAGACACCAGGTGTTGTTACCTTTGAGTTCATGGTAGGATTTCTAATAATGTTTATTTGATGCTGGAAGTGAATTTGAATTTCATTGTATTCACTCTGGAATTTACAGAGTGAGGTTTTTCCTTAAATACCTGAGTAGCCACTGAAACTAGTTTTCAAAGAGCATTTTCAGGTATGAATGTGTCCTTTTTCCAACCTATTCCAATGTCCTCTTTTCCGACCGATTAGGTATGGCAATTAACCAACCCATGGCAAATACTTTGGGAATGTCATGAAGTTAGTGGCATCGAACCCACGAGCAGAGCACCACTATATGATGATAATTAAAATGTGTGTATATATATTGGTGATGCTGTTTGGTTTTGCCTTTGAACAAGGAGTAGGTTTAAGAATTGTAAAACAGCTGTGTGTGAGAAAAAGGCAGAAATTCATTATGAGAATAAATTAGTTTTATATCATTATGTGTTACATTCTGGTGTGATATTCCTTTTTATTTTTTGATTGAAGAACACATAACCAGAGACTCTTACAACATGGGTGATTCTTTTCTCCAGGATTACTCTTCCATTGGAACATACTGGAGGAATAAATGAGTGCCGCAGCAGAGAGACAACTCAGGAGACATGCTCATGCACAGAGTTGGCCGTACTGTGCAAGAGCCCTGCAGAGGAACCAGAAGGGACCCTTCCTTCGGAGCTGTGCCTGTCATCTGTAGCCTTGACTGGGAGAAGGCATTAATAGGATGTCTCTCCTCTCTTTGGGATGCAGTAGAAACTGGCAAAGGGATGAAGGAGTTCTTGGAGGGGGTAGGAATGATAAGGACATGGAAAACCAGAGACAGGCACT
Source organism: Tetrax tetrax (assembly GCA_009806455.1). Lineage (NCBI taxonomy): Eukaryota > Metazoa > Chordata > Aves > Otidiformes > Otididae > Tetrax > Tetrax tetrax. The sequence goes on along the minus strand of WHYT01012707.1, from coordinate 30,991 downwards.
CTCAGGATGTGACCTCTCAAGCCTTGTCTTGTCAAGAAACCAGAAGGACATAAAAGCACCTTTATTCCTTTTGCTCATTTCTGCTTCACTGCTTCAAACTCTTTTATAAATAACCATCCTCAAGTCTCACTGCCTGGCTTGGGATCACTCAGGACTCAAAGTCAACACATCCTGCAGGTTCACCTTGGGGCTGACGTACCTTTCTTTTTGAGAAAAGCTTCATTCACCAGCTGATCCGTCATCACAGTTGATCACCGGTCATGCCAGTGCTTGGAAAAAGTCTGCAAAACCGCTGGAGCAGGAGAACCTCTGGGACACTCAGCCGTTCAGGTTGGACAGTGACAAACCTCTCCAGCGGGACTCCTGACATGTTCTGCATGGACTGGCCCAGAGCTCTGTGCAGCAGAGACGGCAAAATCCTGGAGGACTTGAGAATTGTGAATGAGGACCCACTGCTCACCGTCTCTTCCAGAATAAGAACTAGGAAGAAAAGCCCATTGCAGGCAAATAGCAACAGGTTCAAGGAGTCCCCTAAGCTGAAAATGACCGGCAAGTGGGAAACTACTAAGAGTAAATACTATATGTGCTTGCCTTGTTCTTACTTTTCTTATAGGCCGACAGACTTTTCTTATAGGGACCTTGACAGGCTGGAAAGGTGGGCCCATGGGCCCGTGCCAACCTCATGAATTTCAACCAGGCCAAGTGCAAGGTCCTGCACCTGCATCGTGGCAATCCCAGGAACAAATCCAGGCTGGGTGGGGAATGGATGGAGAGCAGCCCTGAGGAGAAGGACTTGGGGGTGCTGGGGGACGAGAAGCTCAACATGAGCTGGCAATGTGCGCTTGTGGCCCAGAAGGCCAACGGCATCCTCGGCTACATCAAGAGGAGCGTGGCCAGCAGGTCGAGGGAGGGGATTCTGCCCCTCTACTCTGCTCTGGTGAGACCCCACCTGCAGTAGCGTATCCAGTTCCGGAGCCCCCAACATAAGAAGGACATGGACCAGTTGGAGAGGGTCCAGAGGAGGCCACGCAGATGCTGAGAGGGCTGGAGCAGCTCTGCTGTGAGGCCAGGCTGGGAGAGCTGGGGCTGTTCAGCCTGGAGAAGAGGAGGCTCCGGGGAGAGCT
>WHYT01012707.1:12578-27760 GCA_009806455.1 Tetrax tetrax | reverse complement strand
AGTTTAAAGCCATTACCCCTCGTCCTGTCACCCCAGGCCCTGCTGCAGAGTCTCTCCCCACCTTCCCTGCAGCCCCCTTTGGGCACTGGGAGCCGCTCTCAGCTCTCCCCGGAGCCTCCTCTTCTCCAGGCTGAACAGCCCCAGCTCTCCCAGCCTGGCCTCACAGCAGAGCTGCTCCAGCCCTCTCAGCATCTGCGTGGCCTCCTCTGGACTTGCTCCAAGAAGTCTAGGACTTCACAGGTTCCTCCTAAGCCTTCAAGTCTGTCTTGGATTGGTTAATGGAGGTTATGGTAAAGGGTGACCTGGCAGTTGGGCCTCACCTGAGAGTCAAAGCCATATAAAAACTGAACTTTAGGAGAGAACTCAGTGCTTTCAGTCCTGGTCCATATGTATTTTCCATCCCTGTTGTTCATTCAGCCAGGCTGTGCATTGGCCTCCCTTTGGATTTTTCCTGACAAATGGGGCTGTATTCATCTCTGACTTTCCCATCCAAAGCACCAGAATAAAAGCTTGGATCTCACCAGGTGAGTGTGTAGACCATGCCACACACTCCCTTGGGAGCATCACCCCTGGGAAATAGGGATGAGCACTCTCCCACCCAGCCCGTTACTGGTGTCTGCTGACCCCTTAAAAGTGTCTGAAGAATGTAGAACTTTGCTGTGGCAAGGCTTCAGATAAACAGAGACCTTGGTGTAGGTGCTTGCTTCTTCACAACAACAGGTACAAATAGATCAGTTCAAACTAAGGAAACAACAGCATCAACTAACGAGGGTCTTTGAGGCTTGATGATCTCCAGATCTTCCCTGGGTCAAGATGGATCCATCTAATGCCTCTGATCAAGTTCCATTTGTTGTTCAACATTCAGAAAATATTATTGAATAATCTGTGGCTTCCCAAACATTTTCCAGGACCTATCTTTTTTTCTTCAGAAGAGCTTGGATACGTCAACAAAAAAAACCTTGCACTGGTGAAGGACGCTGAACTGAGTAGGCTCTGTGGGCTCTACGAACGGAAATGACTGGTGAATAGCACAGCTGACTGCCAGCACTGCAGCAAAGCTTGTTTTCTTTAAAGCCGCGTGTCCTTTAACCCAGCGCTCGGCGAATTGCGAAGCCGAGCGCGTTTGACAGTGTGAAGGCAGTGTAACAGTCTGGCGGCTGGTACCCCACTGGGAAATCCTGTGCCCGGCTCGCGTTGCCTCGCTACGTCAGGGAGCTGCAATCATGACCGCAGGTGATACCTTCATTTTCAGGTGCAACTGCTCTTTCAGCTATTTGCCTTCCAAAACCGCTCTTTATTGCGACGCGTGAAAAACTTCACCACTGTGCAAAATTACTGTGTGTCAGATGGGAACGGTTTCCTGGCGCTGGTTTTCAATAGAATATTTCACAGCTCTCTGCTTGCTGGAAAACATCCATTTCTGCTCCGATCTGTGCTGACCCGCAGAAGTTACAGGCTTTCACAGCCTCCTGATGCAGAGCTTGGGTCCTGTAATCAAAGATACAGCCACTTGAACATTTAGGTTTGAAAAGCACTGATTCAGTGTCCTCCGTACCAGCCACAGCGGGCATTTTTGTCTGACCAGGCACTACGGGATGATGCCATTTTCTCCAAGATGCTGCTTGTCTGTACGGTCTTCTTACCTCCAAACGTCCCAGCTCTGCAGTGTCTTGTTCACATTGCGGTGCCAAACAGTTGTCTTATTGCCACATTGCTTCTTTTTTTTTATTTGCATACAGTGGAAATTTTAGTTGGGATAGGCCTGCACAGTTCTGATCTCCAAGATTTATCCCCACAAATGCATGTAAACCACATTTGACCTTCAGCATGATACTCACCAGGGCATTTTATTTCTTCTCTGGTTTGTGGTAGTGGTAGCACCATGGCTGGTCTTTTCATTAACATGAATCCCAACGGCTTGTCACGGGACGGAGGTTCAGTGTTTTAGTGTTCACTGAGGACTGGGGGCTTCTTCATTGCTCCTCATTCTTCAACTGGACAAAGTGCCAGTTGCAATCTCCAAGGATATTTCAGACTCCATTGCATAAGTGCCCTCTGGTCTTTTCTTGCTGTTTCAGACTACGGTTTGCTGTTGAGGCTATCTCCTGAACCGCATAGATTTCCAAATGTGGCAGCAAAATGGCTCACTGCAGCACATTAATCACACACTTCATCTTCCGTGAGCTCCCCAGCTCTTGCACAGGAATTGCCACACCCGGTTAGACCACCAGCTCATCAAATCCTCCTGCCTGCCTCCAGCAATGGCCAAAACCTGAGGCTTCAGAGGTTACCTCCATAGCACACCAAACTAACTGCACAGTTCTGGGTGTGCGAGTGGAAAACCGCTTTCCTGACTGCCACAGAAGATCCATTTATGCACTGAAGCATGAGATTTGATTACCTTTATTACAGGATCTTCACACGCAGAGCTACAAATGTTCATGGTCATGCAATTATCCAGTCACAGCAGTTGACTCAGTGACCTTCTTTGGCAGTGAAGTCCATAAATTGCCTATATACAGCAGTGGGACCTCTGATTTGCTGCACCTCCGTTGAACTTTACCTTCAACAAGTGACATCCAGTAACTTCTTATACATGGCAGGATAAAATGGAAAGAGAGTTTCAGGTGTGTTTTTCCCTTTTTTTTTTTTTTCATTTAAATATCCTCATACTCTTCTTTTACCTTTAAAAAATATTTCTGGATTTTTGACGATTTTCTTTCATCAAACAAGATCATGCTTGTGTTGCTCTTCAGGCTTTCCCAGCAAAGGTGAATATCAGCTATGAAATATCCAACATGTCCTTTGGCTTCTCTGGGTAAATATCTCAGGTATGTTTGGCTATCATACAAATGCAAGAAGGAAGGTCATCTCCCAGAGAGGCAGTAGATGCCCCATCCCTGGAAACATTCCAGGCCAGGTCGGATGAGGCTCTGAGCAACCTGATGTGGTTGGAGATGTCCCTGCTCCTGGCAGGGTGGTTGGATTGGATGGCTTTGAAGGTCCCTTCCAACCCAAACCATTCCGTGATTTCAAGGGCTGACACCGTCTGAGACCCAGCAGGAGATGGACAGTGATAAGTGCACCCAGGTAAACTTTCAGGGGAATTTTATAGACGAGATGAAAGTCAGTGATTCAGGGGTATAATTTGGCCAGAGATCACATTTGTCAATTAAAGTACACCTGATATTACAAGCAACAGGAGGAACAGTTATTCAGGGAGAAGGAAAAAATATTAGTTTTAAGAGAACCAATGCCACAAAAAAAACATTAGCATCTCTTCAAGCACATGCTGCTGCAGCCTTGAGTGCAGGGAGCCGTACAAGTGACTAAAGCAAGAGTCTCAAGAGCGGATTGCTCAAGTGAAAGGAAGCTGGAATGAAATGCCAGCAAGCCCCGTCGGTCCCTCATTCGGTGCTGCTCAGAAATGCCTGATGCTTTCTGACTGGATAGCCAGGGCTGGAGTAATTACTTGGTTGCGGTGTTTTCACTTTTACAGCAAAAAGGAGGCTTTTCTTTGCATGAGTTACAAGTTTGCCTCCTATTTTATGAGCTGACACTGTTGGGGAAGGTCTTTGCTATAAGGTCTTTCTGGATTGCTCCTGCCCTGGTCATAACAGCCACTTAGCCACTGTCCCACTCTACCACACTTGAAGGTAAACTCCCTGGGGCTACATCTATAACTGGGAATTAAACAATTTGGGGAGCAGACAGTCACCCATACTGCTAAATTGCCAGTTTCAGCCCAGGTGAATGGGTGTGGACCCAAACAACCTGGGGAAGTTCAGGAGTTAGCATTTTTAAATTACAAATCTCTTGAGAGATTTCTAAATATCTGAAGAGAATCTGGTGAGGTGCTCTTGCCCTACACACATGGCTACGCCTGGGGTCATTGCTCACCTCAGCCCTTCTGGAGGGGTCTCTTGTTGCACCATGAGTGGTGGGAGCTCACGGAGTGGGCTCCAGTGCTTCTGCCTGTGGAGGACCCCTCCTTGGGACTCCCCACGCAAGGGAGGCACCCAATGTCCAAGCTGAAAAGCAGAACATATATCTGGGCAACAGCATCACCTTGTCTCTTTTTCACCTTCCCCCACAACCCACAAATCCTGCCCTCCTACCAGACCATGCTCTCCCAAAGGGGATCATGGTTGCCAACCCCCCATGATACTCCACAATCTGGCAGTGCTAAGCCACCCTCATTCCTCCGTTCCAGCCACCTCCCCCACACACTTTCCTTCTCTAATCCTCAAAGAGCCCCGGCTTAGGAGCCCCGGTTTAGCATCGCATGATGTGTGCATCCCATTGTCCCCCTCTAATAGCATAAGCCCTGCACGATTCCCCTTGATTTTAGGGCACGGAGTGTTGCTGGAATTCCTTGCCTTGCTTCTAGTGCTTTCTTGTACTGAGTCTTTTCTTTCATTTCTTTGTTTTATGTTCAGAGCATGGTAACATGTATTTCTGTTTAGATTTTGGAGCAGTATTTGCTTTCAATATAGGTAACAAAGCAGGGATGCAGCAGGAGGCAGTGGCCTACATCATACGTCCTCTGGAGGCAAAATTTGGGTAACAGGTTAAAATTATCAAGATAAAAAGTTTCTTCAGAAAAAAAAAAAAAATCACAACTGTTACTGTCTGGGCCAGATATTCCCAGCATTGGTCAGCTTGATCATCCTCCCATGCTACATTCAGTCAAACACGCCGCTGATCTGGCTTTGGGGCACTCTCACTTTTTTTTTTTTTTTGCATTTGATGCTTTTGGGAGGCTAGGCTAAAGCTTTCAGAGATGACAAGGGAGGTCAAGCAATGGAGATGCAGAGCTGCCAGGCTTCTGGGGTTGGAAAATCATGGAAGCTATGGATATTCTTATCCTGATTTTATGTGTTTTGTCAGGCTGGTTAAAAAGTGCTGTACCCTCCATTGACACATCCTAAACACTGTAGTATTGGCTTGGTAGATAAAGAGAGTATGGAATTGAGGGAAGAGACTTGCATTTGGATATCCTGGAGAAGTGGAGCAAGGTGGAAAAGGGATGCAGGCTTGAAGAGTCTCTTTGGCCTTGTGAAGCAGGCCATGTCCCTTTGTCCATGATGGGGGCAAATTCTTCATTCTTCTGTCGAAAACAGATGAGCAGACTGGCTGCAAAAAGAAAAGAAAAGAAAAGAAAACAGATGACACATCCATAAGAAATGCTTTGGTGTGGCGGCACAGCAGTGGTCCCAGCAGGGAACCGTTTGTTCTCAAAGTGCTCACAAAGGGGCTTTGCCCAAGACTTATTTAAGCGGCTTATGGCCATTAGACGAACGTTTAATCTGCAGGAAAGTGGGCCATCAGGAGGGCAGGTGCTCTGATGCACTTAAGGCCGTGGAGCATCTGGGCCTGTGAGACACAGTGGTGGAGAGGACCCAGGGGACAGGTTATCGGAGGAGTGTGAGACCGCGGTGGCCGGTGTTGGAGCTTACACCTCAGAGGCTGAGAGAGCAGGCATAGCGATTGCAAACGCCAAAAAATGTTTCTGTAGAAAGGTAAAAGGAGCCCCAGAAATCACCTAAAAGCAGCAGGGACAGGCAAAAGGAACTCCAAAACTAAAGCACCAAGCCTAGCTGCACCTCTGCCCCCTGCATCTTCTGTGTTGCTTGGAGGACCCGAGCCAACCAGGTGGAAGGCAGCGTGAATACCGCTCTCCAGATGTGCACCTCTGTCCTTCCAGATGCAGCCACTGCTGAAGGGCATGAAAGGCCAGACAGAAAATCTGCCAGATCACATCCAGATCTGATCCTAGTTTGCCCTAAATAAATATCTGGATCAGTCTGTGGGAGGCAAGAGCACAGCAGGAACAACTTCAGTCATCCATGGCGACAACTTGTCCTCCAAGAAAAAGACTGGAGCTGACATCTCTCGGGTCTGAGCACAGCATTTCACAAGCAGGTGCCGTTATTTTGCAGCCATCCAAAAGATGGCAGCCTTCCCCAAATCTTCTTCCTGGCCAGCTGGCTGGACCCTGACCAGGAGATACGTGTCTCACCTTGGCTACCGACACTGTAGCCAGCACGGCCCATGGGAGACAGAGCTCGAAAGATGCAGAGAGCTCTTAAAAGCCCTGTCTCTCCTGGTATTTTGCTAGTGCCTGGAAAAGTGATCACGTCTGCCCCTTCCTGGAAGAGAGATTTGGATTTCCTCTTGGTTGTACACAAGCCAAGTTTCCTTTATGCTGGCAGACTGACTGGCTTGGATTGCTTCTGCAGCATTTCCACACCATCCATGGTGCCTGGAGCATCTCCGTTGGGAGCGAGTGGTTGGACTGGGAACAGGAAAGGAAAGAGGCTGTAGGAGCCAGGAATACACTGGCTTGTGGCCTCAGCTCTCTGTGTTCTCTGTTCCCAAATTGCTCTTCCTTGAAGAATGGCACAATAAGATGGTGGGATGAGCTCTACCACTTGGTATGTTCATCGTGTGGCAGAGCACACCATGCTACCAGTCACCCACCCACAAAAGACCAGTGTGTCCCCTCACCAAATCCCCACCTCCCTTCCCAGATCTTTCCTCTGCCTCAGTTTCTATTGCAGGTTTGGGAACAAGGTCTCCTATAAGTCCCCATCCCATGTATCTCTATTCTCCAGGCTTTGTGGAAATGGAAGATGGGAATGCAAACATAAAAGCCTTTTTTTTTTTTTTTCCACAAGCTTCCCTTTTATCAGGTTACCCTTTTCTTCCCATTATATTTGCAACCTATGGACATCTATAGACAAACCAAAATACGAACCAACGTCCTCAGCTCTATTTTCTCCAACTCTGTTTCTCTGAGTTCAGCAGTCCGACAGAAATAAGTCACGCAGTGTATTCCTGGCTCTGCTCCTATGGCCTTGGACACACTGGAGACGTCTCTTCCAGTCAATTACACAGTGCCAGGGCTTGTTTTCTGGCCCTGAGGGCAACTGGTACTAGCTGGCCGTGCCCAGACTATGACTGGTGTGGGAGCAATCCCCCATCCCTCTGCCATCCCGGTCTCCCACCTGGCCCTCGCAGCCTCCCCGCCGGGCAGGAGATGTCTCTGCTGAGTAACCAGGGAGCGTTTCTGTCCTGCAGACGGACAGCTGTGGGCTTAAACCTTTGGAGATAAGTATAGCGTTTGGAAATAAAATCGTTGACTTTCTGCTGAGCTGGCTTTGGTGGTTGGGTGCGGTCCCTCCAGAACGGCTGCCCCAGCGCGGGCCCTCCACGGGCCACAGCCGCCTTCAGGGATCCACCTGCCCCGACGTGGGGTCCTCCATGGGCTGCGGGGGGATCTCTGCCCCTCCGTGGGTCTCCACGCTCTGCAGGCTGGCAGACGCCTCTCAGTTCTCTTCACATCTCATCTCCTCTCCACTTCTCTCAGCCGGGCTGGGCCGAGTCGGGCCCAGTCGGCTGCCCGGCGGGAGGCCAGAGATGGAGACCATTTCTAGGAGCTCTCACAGCAATAAAAGCCATGACTGCAGCAATGATCATCATGCAAACCCTCAAAATAAGCACTGACTGTGGTCAGCTGCAGCACTTGGCCTGTGTGGTGGCCAGGATGCGAGGGGAATCCTGCCAGGGTGCTTTGCACCAACACTGGGTGGGCTGGAAATTGCCTTTGTGAGCATCCTCAGAATTTCCAAACAGCAAAGCGAACTGGCACGTCTCAGGCTACGAGAAAAGCGCATCAATAATACCTGCGTCCAAGGTAGACCTGCAAACGGCTCTGTTGACCCCTGTTGACTCCAGCCTTGCTAAAAGATGAAATAATCATTATTCTCAGTGTATTTGGTGTTAGCTCAAGGCATGCTGGAAGCAGGACCCAGCAAGCTGGGCAATGCACAAGCAGCAAGCTTTGCTCCCACTCTCAGTGCCCTGAGTAGATGTTCCTGCTCCTCTTAAAAGATCTCAGTACAGCCCCAGGAATGCAGATGGAGAACAAATGAGGACAAAAGAAAAATGGCAATGTGATAGCAGTATTACTGACATTTTTCCTTAGGTATTTTTCCATAGAAAGAAAAGAATTTCTTTAAATAAATGTCCCACAAGGTGAAATTGGGATTGGTGGAAGACAACTGTGGAAGGGAAAATATTTGGGTTCAGTTGAAGTGTTCTTTCAGATAAAACTGCAATAATCCATTTTTATTTTGAGCTTTTAAATCATTGCTCTTTGCTGCACTTTAAAACTAAGTAAAACTATTTCCTTCTCTCAAAGAGAGATGGAGGAGCCTGGTTCCCTCTGTGCTTAGGAAAACTCCCCTGTGCTTTGTAGGAGGTGACACTGGAGTCCACAACTGAGGAGACTGGTGGGAGTGAAAGGAAAAATTGACCTCAAACATCTGCAGAAAGCAATACCCTGAGCCACAGTGAATTCCTCTCCAGGAAACCCACCCAGACTTCCCTGGAACCCAGGTGAAGTTTCAGCATCCAGGGTACCCTGCAGCAGGGGTTTCTAAGTGCCCCTCCTGGGGACATCGCTAGAAAAGGAGCGAAACTCACAGTGACGAATGGCAGCGAGGGTCAGCAGTGCATGAAGCTGATTTGGGTTGCTTTACACTTTGTCATCCAAGAAAATTGCGAGCAAAGAAGAGCCCTGGATATTTCCTTCTCGTCTAGCTTGTGTGCGCTGCTTCCCACTGCAGCACTGGTGCGTGCCCCTGTTCTGCGAACCGGAGCAGGGCACGCAGTGGATTTTCTGGTTCGCTGGCAAGCTCCAAGAATTGAAAGAAGATTGACTTTGATCTAAATGATCTAAAAAGAAATGAGGTTTTTGCCTTTTCAGTTTGTCAAAAAAAAAAAAAAAAGGAAGAAGAAACGATTCCTTCGAGATCAGGCAAAATGTTTCCTTTCATGTCTGGGCATTTTAAATTCTTGTTTAAATAAAAGCACAGGACAAAAAGAGGAAGGCAAGAGGCTGTGAGGAGGACTGCCTGATTCGTCCAGCATGGTCCCTCAGCAGTGAGGCTGGATAATTCACGGGGAACGTGTGAGACGGGAGGAAGCCCTGCTGCTTTGACATGGGAGAGAGAAGCTGAAAGACGCTGCAGAGGATGTGCAGGGAGGCAGGTTCGAGTCACCGCATTCCCTGCACATTCCTGGTTGGATTTCTTTGGCAGGATGAGATATAAATGAGTGTCAGGAAGGCCAGTGCCTCAGGGCTGTTATTTAGCATATTGGTAACACGTGCCTAAACCATGGTGGGACCTTCCAGAATTTTTCCAAATGGCCAATTTCTGGGGTTTGGGATGTATTTCCCTGAGTATTCCTTATATTTTCTGAGCTCTACACAAGGTAGTGACTGCACCTCTGCTCTCACCAGTGGGTCACGGATCGCTTTCACATTTGCCAGATTCTTCTCCTTCAGGTGGACCCAATGATGCTAAGAGATGGTGCCTTGCCCGAGAATGAGCAGTTGGAGGACAAGTTCCCCATGCTGTCTCCTTGCGAAGAGTCACCTCATGACTCAGCGTGGATGCCATAGGCTATTTACTCCACTGTGCAGACCCATTGAGAGTTCATGTTCTCATCCCTGGAAACATTTAAGGCCAGGTGGGATGAGGCTCTGAGCAACCTGATCTAGTCAGGGAGGTCCCTGCTCCTTGCAGGGGGGTTGGACTGGATGGTCTTTGAAGGTCCCTTCCAACTCTAACCATTCTGTGATTCTATGATACCGTGTCCATTTGGGGACAACACTTAATTGCCAGTAGCAATTTGCAGATTCAGAAGATGCAGCACCATTTTTAGGCTGCACCAGCCCCAGCTAGGTCCAATCTGTTATCTGAAACACGACAGATTGTGTCTCTCTCCTCTTGCTTAATTCTCCATCTACACAGTCCTGAGGAGCCTGTGCTTACAAAGTGTCTCCGCAGCGCAGCACAGAGCTGCTCACAAAGCAATGGTCAGTACTGCATTCCCCCTCTCATTCCAGTCCTGATCTTGCACCGTTTAAGTCAGATAGAGCTTTGCTCATGAAATATTGACTCTAGGATCGAACCCCTACCACAGTCCAAACTGAAGGCTTTAGCAGGAATTTGCTGCCTCTTGTTTTGAGCAAGTAGGCTCTGAGCTCCCTACGAACAAACGGTGGGGGAAGAATGGGAGGAAATATCAACACATGCTTTAGGGAATTGGTTCCCAAGGTGTTGGCAGTGCAAGGAGGTGAGGGTTTGAGCGAGGAAATCGCAGATGCCCATAAGCCTTCTCACATGTGGAAGACATCTTCTGAAGTAATCCAGAAGGACTTTGGAAACTGAAACTGTCACCTTCATAGGATTACGTCTGGGCTGCTGGTTCAGATCACCTGGACCAGAAGAAGAGGTAATGAAAACCTGTGTAGGGGTCTGTGGTCCTACAAGGCAAAAATGGGGTTTGCAGTGTGCTGCACACCTTGGTGATCTTAGCTTAGAGGATCAGAGCTTAGAGGACATGACTCGGAGCTATCACTGTGGGTATGTTTGGTGATGGATGTAGTGAACATGCAAAGCCTTGGTGGTGGTCCTTGCTGGTAGATCATTTCAGGCAAAGTGTGGGATGGACTTCTGGAGAATAGTGACAGGGCATAGAGTGGATTTCTCTCTGATACCACCCCACCCTCTCCGTCTTGCACATCCCTGCAGGATTTGAACCACGCGAAGACACAACTTCACATGGACAGACTACTAAGAAACTCACACATGATTCCTGTTGTGAGGAGACTGGCATGAGAAAGTGCAGTATCTGCATTTGACCATATCCTCTCTATAAACATGAACTCATCTGGCCAGACTTACCAGATCTTTCCGAATCCTCTGCACACAACTTTTTGGAAGATAATGACTCACACAGCACACTTCAGGGCGAGAACAGGTCTTTTTTAATGAGAGGAGCAAACTCAATTTCCACCAAGGAAGAAACTAATGCAAATATCACCGTTTCCATCCTCCTCTCAGCATCAAAAGCCTCTGCTCTACTTCTTCTTCCTGTGTGTCAGGCAGCAGTACATCCTCCTGCAGTCTTCAGTATGCTCCTCCTTCTCTCCTTTAGCACATGTCCTGGAACAATGCCCACTGCAGCTCTTTTTTGACTGACTTTTGCCTGTAGAAGGAAAGAAAAAAAAAGAAAGCTACGTCTGCGATGGCTAATTCATCATAGTCAACAACACAGAAATCCCATCACCACACAATAAAGTGTCCACATCTACCCTGATACTTGGGAACGGACCCTGGCCACTGTCAGCTGTTGTCTCAGGAATGGTTTGAGACAATGCTACTTAGCCAAGAGCAAACTGAGCCAGTGACAGTGCTGAGAAGTAAATGGTTTGGAAAACTTAGTTCAAAAGTCAAGCTGACACCTCAGTCCAAGCCACACCCTGAGTATTTAGCTTGAGATGAGCTGAATTGCTCTGACTCTGTTGACAAACGTCCAATGACTGTGATGGAGACCTCCAGATGGTGGAAGTCTAAATCTAGGATGGTGTGATTCCAGAGCTGAACTCCACTCCAAAATTCTCATGAGCAGAACCCAACCAAAATCTCTATACAAGACTCATCACCCGCACCTCCTTTCCTGGAAAAGTCTTTTTTTTTAACCTTAATTCCTTTATGGTTCAGTATTGTCTCTCATATCTGCTCCACATAATGTGCCACCTTACCTGGGGTGGCCATCAAGGCCATTAGAAAAACAGCAAACACAACATAGATGATCTTCATAACTGGATATCCAGCAGGATCACAGCAGGTCTGGGATACAGCCTTGCAGAGAGATCTTGAATCAATTGCTAAGAATAAGGCTGGAGATCCTGATATTTATAGACGTTTCTTGACAGAGAGGACAGTGTTAAGGAGGAGTGTGACTTCGCTGTTGTCCAGGGACACATTGTTTGCTGTTTAGTGGGATATTATGTCACTCCAACCCAGTGGCCATCTGACAATGAGACGTCCACTCTGTACCCGTTTGTCATCAGCTCTTTGAAGGCATCTCATGTGGCCTGTGCAAGCGTCCCTCCCTTGGGAGCCAGACTCCTCTCAATCTGACTGCCGAAGCTTTTAGCACAGGCAATTGGAGCTCTCAGACCCTGGTCAGGGGACTTGGCTTGTAGGAATGGTTGTGGTGGACAGCGTTACAGCAACAAGTTGAGATCCTTTCTTCTTCCCTTCCGAAAGAGAGATCTGAGAGGACTGGTACTACACTGGCCAATGTCACCATATGCTTTCCCAACTGTATGTCAAAACCTAGACCCTCTACTAGGAAGCAAAGTGCTGTGGCAATGGACATGCAAATTCTTATAAAGCTGAAATTTGAATTTTGAAATTGACAGGACAAGGGCTAATGGTTTCAAAATAGAGGGACGTAGATTCAGATTAGATATTAGGAAGAAATTTTTTACAATGAGGGTGGTGGAACACTGGCACAGGTTGCCCAGAGAGGTGGTGGATGCCCCATCCCTGGAAACATTCCAGACCAGGTTGGCTGGGGCTCTGAGCAACCTGATGTGGTTGGAGATGTCCCTGCTCCTGGCAGGGGGGTTGGACTGGGTGGGCTTTGAAGGTCCCTTCCAACCCTAATGATTCTATGATTCTGTGAAATGTCCTTCCTGCAACAGCAGCTGGGAGAGAGGAGTGAGAATATATGAGAGAATCAAGCCTGCCGACACCAAGGTCAGTGAAGAAGGAAGGGGTGGAGGTGCTGCAGGCACTGGAGCAGAGATTCCCTTGCAGCCTGTGGTGATGACCATGCTGAGGCAGGTTGTCCCCCTGCAGCCCATGGAGGACCCCATGACGGGGCAGGTGGATGTGCCCAGTGGAAGCTGTGGCCCCGTGGGAAGCCCACACTGGAGCAGGCTCCTGGCAGGACCTGTGGACCCATGGAGAGAGGAGCCCAGGTTGGAGCAGGTTTGCTGGCAGGGGTTGTGACCCCATGGAGCAGTCGGTTCCTGGGTGACTGCACTCTGTGGATGAGACCCACCCTGGAGCAGCCCGTGAAGAACAGCAGCCCGTAGGAAGGACTCACATTGGAGCAGTTCATGGAGGACTGTGTCCCATGGGAGGGACCTTGTGCTGGGGCAGCAGACGAGTGTGAGGAGGAAGAAACAGCAGAAACAATGTGTGATGAACTGACCCCAACCCCCATTCCCCATCCCCCTGCCCTGCTCAGGAAGAGTTAGAGAACAGGAGTGAAGGAATGAAGTTGAGCCCAGGAAAGCTGTGTTTAGGGCCATAGAGAAGGCAAGAGGGCAAATGAAACCCTTTCTTCCCAAATCCCTACCCCATAAGACCACTGGCAGCTTTGAAGCTTGTTGTCAGTGGACGTTCAGGCTTTTTTGGTGCTGATGAGCCTTTTGGACTGGGCTTGAAGAACCTGTCCTAATGCTTTATGTGGGACCATGGGGACACGAGTAACCACATCGCACACAGCAGAGTTACATCTCCTTTTTTTTCCCTTTTTAATTATTGAAAGCAGGGGATGACAATTGGATAAGACAGTTGAGAAGCTGCTCCCAAAGCCACCGCGCTGCCTCCTCTTCCCCAGCTGCTTCCTCTTCAGCTCCTACTTCTCCTTCCAGCCGCGTGGGAGGCAGCAGTAGTACTTGCAGTCGGAGGAGAAGGACCACACGTGCGCCTTGGTGCACTTGCTGGAGCAGTACCCCACCTTGGGGCAGTGCTTCCTTATCTGCCCGTAGCCTGCAAGGGAGAGACAGAGGGAGAGTGGCTGGGTCAGGAGAGGTGCCTCTGTGTCCCTCTGCCATGCCCTCCCATCACCTCCCTGCTTGTAGCGAGGTCCTGCTCCCCTCTCCCACACAGCCACATTCCTGCCCAAACCCAGCCCCAAAGCATGAAGGGACCTTGAAAAGCACAAGCCTGAGAAACTGGAGAGATGTTGGCCCAGAATCCACTTTTGACTTTTATAGAAGGAGCAGAGAGCCTTGGAGTCTCAGAAATAGTCTCAGAATAACAACAACAGCTATGTCACATCAGTAAATCAAACGTGTCCAGAACTGAGCCTTGATATAGAAATTGAGTTGAAAAAGAGTCTCCTATGGTGCTGTGAAACTCTCTGAGCCTCCAAGAGAAATGGCTAAATCCAGACTTCCGTTTGGCAATTGTCTGGGCTCACTCCCAAACTGGACACTGAAGTTTTAACCTCAGTTATTCCTACACAAACCTCTCTGAGGCAGTCCTTATTTCATGGTCTCTTGAAAGAAGCCATTAAAGTGCCAGGCTACAGCAGTCACCTCTGATGGCAATATTTCCAAGAGCTAAAGTTACTTTAAAAGAATCTCAGCTAATGTCAGCTCATCTCGCCCCATTTGCAAACTTACCCGGAGCGGCCAGGGAGACCAGGAGGAAGACAGCGAAGACAAGGTAGAGGAACCTCATGGCTGGAGTTGAGCGGGGACCTCAGCGAGGCTGGAGAGAGGAGGGTTGGAGAGTGCTCGAAGGGAGGAGGTGCTGTACAGGGAGTCTGCAGCTGCCGATTTTTATAGAGCTTTTCCCTGCAGAGCGAAGGGAATTCATCCAAGTGCTGTTTGTGGCTGGACATGCATTTGTGGCACAAGCACCAGAATTTCCCACGTGTGCTGGCAGCCACCTCCTTCCCCCAGGTCTGGTTGCCCAATATCAGATACGATTTCAGCACACTGACTTTGATGAGAGCACAAACGAACAGGGGCTGTCAATAGCAGAATTGCTAGGACTGGGCTCATGGGTCAGAGGGACCTGATGGAGATCTGTAGGCACGATGAGGGGAGAACAAGATCAGTATCACAGGGTTTCAGGCCTTTCCCAACCTCTGGCAGAGGTGCAGCTGCGTGCAACGGGGCTGAACTGTGGCCATGATGCACAGATAACTGTCCCTCCATTGTCCAGACTGGTCACCATGTGGGGCCGTTGGCTTGGAAAGCATCAATGTTCCCATCCCTACTTGTGAAGGGAACAATGTCTGCAAAATCTCTGATAAATTTATCAAATATCATGTTCAATGTAGTCTCTTTTGTTGTCCCCTCTCATGCCTCTGATGGATGGGCAGGAGCACTGGGGCTGAGAGCTCCCAGGAGCCTGGATGAGCCGACCACTTGCAGACACTTCGATCATCACCCCTTCCTCCAGACAGGTCTGGGGTTTCAAAGACAAGCAGAGCTCTGCAAAGGAGCTTTTTCAACCCCAGTTCACTGGGCTGTTTAATAGCTTTATAAACAGCCAGAAAAAAAAAAAAAA
>WHYT01012706.1:24980-44957 GCA_009806455.1 Tetrax tetrax | reverse complement strand
ATTACTCCTCCCCCTCCTTCTTCACTGACCTTGGTGTTTGCAGCTGTTTCTCTCACAAGAAAAGTTCGTTCTTCACAACGGGCTGGCAGAAGCCTCTCAGGATCTCTTCACGTTATTCATCCCATCCCATCTCCTCTCCACCTCTTGCAGCCAGACTGGGCTGAGTTGGGCCCAGTCGGCCGCCTGGCGAGAGGCCAGAGGGTGAGGCCTGCAAGGCTCCGGAGGCCTGAGCCTCCCCCTCTGCGCCTCTGCCCCTACTCAGCTTCGTCACATCTTCTCTTCTCTTTTTTTTTCCTGTTTTCCCCTTCTTAAATACGTTATCGCAGAGGCGTTATCACGGGACATTCTGCTCCCAATTGGCTCGGCCTTGGCCAGCAGTGGGTCCGCCCTAGGCCCGGTCGAGTCCACTGAACAAAGGGGAGCGACTTCTAGCAGTTTCCTACAGAAGCTGCCACCTTAGGCAGCTCACTAAGCAAAATCACAACACTCTCTAGTTTAGAGAGAAGGATGTCATGTGGGACAGTGTCAAATGCCTTGCACAAATCCAGGTAGATGATATCCGTTGCTCGTCCCTTGTCCACAGATGCTGTTACCCCATCATAGAAGCCACCAAATTGGTCAGGCACGATCTGCCCTTGGTGAAGCCACGTTGGCTGTCACCAACCACCTCCTTGCTCTCTGTGTGCCTTAGCATGGTTTCCA
This sequence comes from Tetrax tetrax, assembly GCA_009806455.1. Lineage (NCBI taxonomy): Eukaryota > Metazoa > Chordata > Aves > Otidiformes > Otididae > Tetrax > Tetrax tetrax. The sequence continues at coordinate 44,255 of WHYT01012706.1, read as the reverse complement.
GGAGAATCTGCTCCATGACCTTGCTGCCACAGAGGTGAGGCTGACCAGCCTGTACTTGCCTGGGTCCTCCTTGTTTCCTGTTTTAAAAACGGGGGTTATGTTACCCCTCTTCCAGTTCTCAGGGACCTCACCAGACCACCACAACTTCTCAAATATGATGCCCAGTGGCTTGGCAACTTCATCCGCCAGTTCCCTCAGGACGCGCGGATGGATCTCATCAGGTCCCATGGACTTGTGCACCTTCAGGTTCCTCAGATGTTCCCGAACCTGCTCTTCGAATACAGTGGGCGGTTCTTCATCCTCGCAGTCCTTGCTTGTGCCTCCCTCAGCTTGGGTGGGGAGACAAGACCCCTTGTCGGTGAAGACTGAGGCAAGAAAGTCATTGAGTACCTCAGCCTTCTCCATGTCCCGGGTGACCAGGACACCAGTTTCCTTCCGGAGGGGGTGTACATTCTTCTTGGACTTTCTTTTGTCCTCTACATACCTATAGAAGCTTTTCTTGTTGCTTTTTATATCCCTGGCCAGATTCAATTCCATCAGGGCTTTAGCCTTCCTCACCTGATCCCTGGCCGCTCGCACAGCCTCTTTGTAGTCCTCCCAGGCTACCTGTCTCTGCTTCCACCCTCTGTAGGCTTCCTTCTTTACTTTCAGTTGGTCCAGGAGCTCCTTGCTCATCCACGCTGGCCTCCTGGCCTTTTTGCCCGACTTCTTCTTCATCAGGATGCACCTCTGCTGAGCTTGGAGGAGGTGCTCCTTGAATGTGGACCAACTTTCCTGGGCCCCTCTTCCCTCCAGGGCTGCCTCCCATGGCACTTTGCCCATCAGGTCCCTGAAGAGGCTGAAGTCCGCTTTCTTGAAGTCCAGGGCAGAGAGCTTGCTGTGTAGCTTCCTCGCTGCCCCGTGGATCTTGAACTCCACTGTGTCATGATCACTGCAGCCACAGCTGTCCTTCAGTTTCACATCCCCCACCAGCCCCTCCCTGTTGGTGAGAACAACAATAAATGTTAGCAGTTCATCCATTTTACTCCAGCTTTGCTGTTCCAAGACCTTGGGAAAGGGAAGTATGGTACACTGGCCAGCCTGGATAGGTATAAAACAGATTTTTTTCCATTTTAGCTAAAAGACCAGCTCAAGAGCAAACACTGACTTCAGTCCCACCAGCTCAGAAAATTACCAAACCTGCTGCAAAATATGGAGTGCCTTTAGCGATCAGGAAGTCTGGTGATGCACCTAAAAAGCCTAATGAAAAGAAGCCATTGCCTAAATCTAGACAGGTAAGAAGCTAAGTTACTTAAAATGAACTGTTTTGCTTATTTAAATGCTATGAAATACTATGCATTCCTTTTTAAAATGTCTTTTTTATGTAGACACATCCATCTACAGAGAAAGTAGTAGTAGCTTAAATGCTTGGCTTGCTTCATTATTGATTTTTTTGTTTCGTTTGTTTTAATATAATTATTTTTGGAGACTACTACCTTAGGTCTGGGCTTTAATTCCACTGCTGAATTAGATGTGCTTTGCATGTTTTCAGTTGCCTTGTTGGTGTTGACCACTCTTAGAAATATTGGAAGTCTGTCAGGTATACCAAGATCATCCGAGACTGGATAAGAATCTTTGCATCTTTCTTCATCATTCAAAAATAATCCAAATTTTTCAAAATATAGAAAACATTTTTGGTCATTTTCTAAAGTGTTGTCAAGAAATTGTGTAATTGGAAGAGGAGTTTCCCAGACTTAATTCCATGAGTTGATGACAAATAGTCTTCTGTGTACCTTTGTACAGTACTTTTGATCTTTCTTCCAGTCATCTTCTCTGTACTTCTTATTACATAAAACTCTTTTTTTTTTTTCTTTTTCTCTCTCTCTATTCCTTTAATTACTGCATGGCCAGGAGATGTTTGTGATACAGCTAGTTTTGAGCTATATGTGCGCATCAAACAACTAGCAACCAAGAAGCTTCCACTTCAGCAATACAACTAATTAAAATTTTCTTCTGAATGAGTAATATTTTTGGTTTTGTTGTGGGGTTTTTGTGGGTTTTGGAATTTTTTTTTTTTGTTCTCCCTGTGGCACTTTGGGGAACATAATGCTGAGTTCTTTATTTGTCAAATTTGGTAGGTGGGTAGAAAATTATCCCTGAGATATAACTTATCCTTGAGGTCAAAGGTTATTGGAGGTTTAGGGAAAAACTCATTGATCACACAAGATTTGTTGGCTTCTGATACACAATTGGAAAAAGGAGACCAAGAAGAAGGAAACACACAGGCTTCTTGTGTGTGCTTAAGAGACCCTGAGGTTTTTATGTTTTAAGGCGTGGTTGAGCAACTATCTGTTTCTCAGTGTAATCAGTTTCACCAGCCAGATCCAACTTGCATAGAGACACAAAGTGGCAAGGTGGAGATTGAGGAAATACCCTCTGGGAGTCAGTAATGCTACAATTTTAAGACACATTCTTTGTGTGTGTTGTAGCTAGTGATGTGGGATAAAAATATAGGACAGAAACAATGGCTATAGTGTAATATAATTTTTTCTCTCTTTGCTGTTACTCCAGGATAGCAGCTCTCAACTGGCTTTTCAGAGGAGCATGTAACAATCATCTCTGTTGTTTAGTGAAATTACGTTAACTCACTGTAGTTGAACTACATTGGCTTAAGTCTTTAAAGGCTTCGTTCTTCTGAAATACTTGATTTTAAAGTATGTGTTTGATAAGGTTTTAGGTCATTGAAAGAAAATACTATGAAGCTCTCTGTGTTCTAGTGTGGTCAGAATAAAAAATACTTTAAAAGTAACCATCACTTTTTTTTTTGAGAAGACTAGAGTAGGGAGCGTGGTTTATTACGTATATGTGCTGCTTTACCAGGTATTCAATAGTGGCTGCATTCTCCTCTTCCATAGGTAACAAAAGCCTTGGTTAGAGTTACCCAAGCAAAAGAGCCTAAGGATAACCTAACAAATCTGTTCTCCAAATAAAAGAGAATCTTAATATCTAGGGACCCTCGAAGACTTATAATAGGAACAGATTGTAATGCAGAATATTGCCAGAGAAGAAAAATTAAGACAAAACAGATTTTAAAATTACTGCCTTCAGCTTTCAAGACAGAGTTTTTAGTAGAGGATGAACAAATACAGTAGCATTTACCCCTAGGTCCTAGCAGTGCTTTTCATTTAAAACCTCCTGAGTAATTAATAATTTTAAACCTCCTTTTGCACCTACTAAGTTGTAGGTTTAAGATTATTTTTTTTTCTGATTAGAATTTTTCTCTCATTTTGGCATCATGCTATCTAATTTGAGGTTTCACTTTTATTCAGGCCTTTCCAACTCCAATGAAGAAAATAAATCCAGCAGAAAAAAGGAGGAAAATGCTTGAGGCATCATTAAATCATCTGTTAATTTTTAATCTAAGCAAAAGCTAGGTGTAGACTAAGCATGACAAAATAAAACCTTCAAACCTTTCCTCCTGTTCTTTTTATCCGAACATTATGTAACAGTGATTTTTTAAATTTTATTTTATTTTAATCTTTGTGGGACACACCAGCAATTGGAGCACTAACCTATCTTGATAGAGACTGGATAGAATAATGGTTCAGTAATAAATACCAAATTATATCGTTATTTTTCAGGAACCTTCAAAAAAGAAAAGATTAGAATTGCCTGAAAAAGAAAAACGCCAGAGAGATCAGGTAGGCAAGATTCTTGAGACTTTCTTTTTCCGCCATAGTAATTTTAATGAAATATCTTGTGGTGTGATGTGTTGTATGTTGAGTAAGAATATGGAGTAGTTTAATTTCCCAGTTGCTAAACATGTTTAATTCTTACATGTTGCAGATCAGTTTACTGAAGGCAGATGAAATGAGAAGACTGGAAAAAGAAAAGGTAAAATATGTTTAAAATGTGTTAATAGTGAAGTTCAATTTTTACATAGTGATTCCTTGAATTATGTTTTCCTGTATTGTTTTCTCCTTCAGATGGAACGAATATACAGAGCCAGGGAACAAGGATGGAGGAATGTGCTTGGTTCAGGTGGAGGTGGTGATGTTAAGGTTGGCAGCAGATGCAGAAATGTGGTGTAGTCTGTTCCCCTCTCCTTTGGTTATCTGGCATAGTCTTCTCTTTTCAGAAAGATCTGCTCTTCGAGGTCCGGTCTTGGGGCTGCCTATTATTAATCTATGGTTAATTTAAGAGATACTGTATAACAAACTCTATTCCCTGGCTTTTTGGAGGTCATGTGCAATTTTCATTTTTAATACTTATTAAATTTCTGAATCTCTTCTCTTTCTGCCAGTAATGGTTTTCATGCACCACTTTCTTTTTTCCACTCCTGCTTTTGCTACTTTCCTGTGCTGAATCTGTGCATGAACAGCTTCTTTTACATCCAATTTTACTCTTGAATTCTTTTGTTGAAATATTTTTCCAGGTTCTCATGTTATGATAACGGACCTCTTCCCCTGCTTTTAAGCATTCTTTTTTATTTAGCAACATAAATGACAAAGTTTATGTATCCCAATAAGTTGTTCAGAAGGGGGCTGAAAAATCCTGAGTAAATCTAAATTTTTTTTTTTCTGAAAATAGTAAACTCTTTAGCCATTCATTTCTTACATAATTTAATGACATAATTTAATCTGATTCCTATGACGATTTCTTTTTGCCTGTTTGTGTGTGTCATAGTTTCATGGAAACATAAATTTTCTGGGAAGTAGTCTCATGAAGTTATTTGAACATAAAGGTTTGGGTACTTGCATAAGACAGAGCCAGTGCAGGAATTTAAGTATTGCTTTAAGTATCGCTGTGGTATAAATCAATTTGACAATAGAAAATGGATGAAAACACAGCTATTTGTTGTGGTGCTGGTGAGTCTTACAAAAATACTTGGCCTAAACATGTTTAGTAAGGTTTCTGTAAAAAAGCACTGACTGAGCAGTAGAGTCAAAATGAATAGAGGTTTTATTTTCTTTTTCTTATACAAGAAGATGAGGAATATACAAACACTTGACCAGGCTTCAGTATCTGCTTATTAAGTATATTATTTTGAAATGGGCATAATCTTTGATGTGTGCCACATGTCACGTAAGTAAAGCTTGAATATAAAAGCAAACTTAAGCATCTCAGGCTTAAAAAACTAGCAGGTGCTGATTTAATGGAAAAATCAAAAAACATCATTTGATTCCTGTGCTGTCTTTCTCTCTCTCTCTCGAGATGAAACTGGTAGGCAACAATGCAAGCTTCCATACAACACAATTATGTGTGTTCCTGAAAACAATAATATTTCTGATTAACTTGGAGAATTTTATTGCAAGGTCCTTAGACATTGCAAACATATAAAGTGTTCTGTTGTAGCTACAGCTGCATCGTTACCAGTATTCTCGGTCATCTAGGGAAACAGGGTTGGTTTCTGCGTATGTTTTTCACTAAGTGTCACTGGTGTAAAATACCATGGCAAACATGCTTTAAAATTCATTGACATGTCTTCTTCAGATTGCATAGTTTAGTACAAATCTTGCTGTAGGCCACTAGGTTATCGTCACTACAGGTTTCCATATGCTATTAAAGTACCTTGACTTCATTATCCTTTTCCTTTCTCCTACATGAAAACAGTGTATCCAGCAACTCCCTGACAATGCTGTTGAATAGCATTGTTCAAGCTTTCCAACAATGCAAGGCATATAGCCTCTTGTGAAGGCAGAGCAGGGTCATGCACTGCATAATTTTCTTCTGTTGTCTTTTGGAGTTGGTTGCTGGCACCTGTTTCTGAGGGAAAGTAGGGAAAGAGGTGGCAAGGATTTAGCTTTGGGTTTGTGGTCCTAGCAGGGGCTGTAACTGTTCTGCAGACTGATGAGCATCTGCTTCATGGCATTTGCCTAGAGACCAATCATACTGTTTCTTTAGATAATCCTTTTGAAAACTGAGCTCTGATAATGACAGGTGAAACCTTGAATAGTGTCTAATGGAAGACTTTGCCTTCTACTTGTAAAAACTGTGGTCCTTTATAGTAAATTATTTTTACTCAGACGAACAACATACCTGTGTATTTATTTGAATGCCTGGATAAATCTTTCAGTTAGTAATCTCTCATATGGATTAACACAGAATCAGAGAATCTTTAAAGTTGGAAAAGACTTCCAAGATCATCAAGTTCAACCATCACAGCCATTATAGGGAGCTGTTGATGCATGTTGAACAACTTAAACTCAGAATGTGAGCTGAATTCCATTGTCAAATGTAATCTGTTCAAAAACTTTTAAGTAGGCAATCTTGAACCTGTCACATCTGCACTCAACCTTTTTAAATTTATTTAAAATATGTAACACCATTCTGGAAGGAACATTGACACTGTTGTTAAAAAAAAATTCCATAGATTCACTATCACGGGCTATTTGACTGCATTCCGCAGATGTAAAGGGAACATTTTAATGCATGTGCTGACAACCTTAACCTTGTTTTGCCAGTTTCACATTTTCTGCATCCATCCTTGGCTACTACTGTACACAGCTGCTTGCAACACTTTTTTATTATTTTCACGTGAAGGTTCTGTAGGAATTCTAATTCTTTGAGAATGACAGAGATAATTCACATAAAGCAGTAGCTTTTGGTAGATGCTGCCCTGACGTGAGCTTTAATAGGGAAGCATCTCACTTCTGGTGATGAAACCAATTACAGGTTGGTGACAGTGGGGATTCTCAAATAAATCTGCACTTCATGCCATTCAGCAACCTTAGAAGTGCACTTAATTGTTTCCAGCTTCATGGAAAAATGAGTGTTTGGCTACAGATCACTCATTACTACTTCAGTTAGTACTGTATCACTTTTAGCTTTTGTGCTAAAACTTTGATTTTTGCCGTGTAGAACATCTATGTCTGAATACACTTCAATGGATTTCTTACCAATAACTTCCAAAGCATGTGACAGATATCTCAGGTATAACTAGACTATTATCAGAGGGAGGTAAAATGCTGTGTTACTTTGGAGTGCTAACAGACAAATAAGTTTTTCAACTATCTGTTTTGTAGTTCATCAAATTAGGGGCATACTAGGAATAAAACTAGGACCAATTCTGAATTGTTGCAGGACATATTAATGCTTTTATTCTGCTGAAGAGGTGAAAATTGGAAGGGCTTGTTAAAACCAGTATTTGAGATTTCCACCCTACCCCTTCTGATTTTCAGGCACCATATTATGGCGGTGGAGGTGGTGTTGGGCCTTCTCCTGTGTCTTCCAGAGGACAGTATGAACACTATCATGCTATTTTTGACCAGATGCAACAGCAGAAGGAAAACATTAGAGTATCTGAAGAGAGGGAAGTCAAATTGAGATCGAAGGTACAAGGCCGAGAAGTTGTTGAAAGGTATGGCTACCTTCCATGAGAAGTTGCATGTTGTCTGCTTTAGATGAAAATAATGAAAGTTACTGTACATGTTTGTCTACAGAGGAATTCCACCTGGAATACGTCCAGGAGTTCCTAAGGGACCTGCAGGTCATCACCATTTACCTGATGCTGGTGCAGTTAGGAAAAAAATGAAAAGATTGAAGGAAGTGTCTAAACAAGCCAATGCAAACAGGTTGGACTATGATCATCCATAAATCTGTCCCTACATGTTAGATTCTTGTTCTGTGTCTTGTTTCCTTTAGTAGCTGGACATGTCTCAAAATCACTTTGATCCATTGGTACTGTGCTGTCTGTCTGTGTGTTAGTCCCTCGCAGACCACAATTCTTTTAGAACCAATGGAAATCTTGGCTTCCCCAATAGTGGAAAAATGGATTACTAACAACTGTAACTGAACTAGATTTCTGCCAAAATCATTGGCTTAATGCAGTTGCAGATAACGTTATAAGCCACCTCCTTTGCTTTTTTCATAGTTCCACTTTTTATGCTACCTGCTGAGATACTTCCTTCTCCTGTCCTCTCATTCTGACTGCCTTCTCTATATCTAAGTGTTTGACTTTCTAGCATAGCAGAGTGTCTTGAATGCTCCTAGAATTGTCAGATCCTGTTTATTTATCAGTGGAAAACTTCTAGGAGCTATCTTCATCAAGATGCGAGTGCCAGGTGTTATAATGGTGTGCAACTTCTAATGCAGTGGTACTTATTCTTTGCAATTACCATAAACTGAGTATTTTATATATAAAAGGATTGTAAACAAGTATTGATTTTTTTAAAATTCTTTCACTGTTTCAAGTAGCTTATTTGCTCTCCAGCAGCTCTATTAATATTGCCCAAAGAACTGTGTCCACACTTGTGAGCCGTAAATGGGAAAATCTCTTTTTCTAGAAGTTTAGTACATTACTGTTACTAACTTTCCTAGAGGGACAAATGTTCTCATGCATTATTTAAACTTCTGCAGATCCAATGATGTATCCTACGGAGGAAGAAATAAATGGAGTTAATGTGAGGAAAAGGAAGTTGCAAAAGAAAACATTTGTTATTCTAAATTAATTTATTCAGTTTTATGTTTTAATATAATATATTTAGCCTTTGTAGATTTTTTTTTTCTATTTTAAAATTTACAGTAATAACCTAACACATTTAACACTGATGTTATTATTTGTAACCTACAAGGTATATTTTATTTTCTCTATAGTAATTTGGGCTGTTGTGAGCTAATTGAAATTCCTCCTGGTACAACCCAGTACTGGAAGGTGTATTCCAACTCTATAAGCTAAACTTCAGCTATATGACCCAGATTTGAGCAGATTACACTGTCAACCAATTGAGTTCATGTGTAATGAACAGTTAGAGTAAAAATCTTGAGTCAAATGTGGGTATACAAAATTATCAGATGTTTATTTTTTTTACCAGTAACACCTACATAGATTGTCTTGCCTTTTCAGAGCAGCCACAGCATTTTTTTTATTGTATCAAAGTAGTTTAATCTCCATCTTCCTCTTAATTAATTGTAGCATATGGAAATACTTAATTTCTTTGTTGCTTGGGGGAGGGTAGGGGTGAGGGGAGACTGAAAAACAAGATGCAAGGATGTTTAGGTAGTGTGTTAATTCATTTATGAATTACTAGCAATGTCTCCTGTATTGCAAAATGATTATTTCTTTACCTGTCTCAGCCTGATGGATTATTGTTATCAGCTTGTTCTAATTTCTTCCTGCCTGTTGCTGGACCCTCGCTACTCCTCAGTCAAACAAGGCTAGGGAAACCTTGGAAAGGGGATGGCCTCATCATTCTACCATTTTTTTTAGAATGTCTTACACCATTTCTCAGTGTTATTTTATAGGAAGCTTCCTCTGAGTCCACTTGTAACCAATTTTTCAGAAATTGGTTCCTCTACAGGATGATCATATGTATGTACTAGGAGACTTGCCAGATGCTCAGTTATGATGACTTGAACTTAGCTGCCTTGTCTACCCAAGCAGGTCCCTGACCTGGGGTGGAATGTGAAAAAAAACATTCTGGCTAATTCTAAGGAAAATTCCTTCACAGTCCCTTTAAAAACAAAGATCCCCCAAGATCCCCTAAAAGGAGCTGCCAGGACACTGAGAATACTCAAACTTGAAAGACTGCTGCAGTACTGACCTTACTGACAGGCTCATGTGATGCGTTCTTGCTCATCTCTGAAGGGAAACCTTGAAGGAGTTGTCTTTTTCACAGATGATAACAATAATGAAACAAGCTGAGACATTTTCAGAAATAGTTGCGCTGCTATTGTGTTTTGACGTTCATTTCTGTTTTGATGACCAGGATCTGGAAGGACGACATGGTGGGGTTTGGTTCTTTGTTTTCTTTTGTTTTGTTTTTAATTGTTCTTTTAACTTAGTTGAGCCTATTTTCCTCTGTTCTGTGGAAGTCTGACTTGTATTTTGTCTGATGAAAGGCATTTTTTGAAGATGCCTTATTCATAGAAAGTTACTTTTTTTTTGCCTGCGTCCTAGTTAGAATGAATGCGGAGGGTTTTTTTGAGTGGCATATTTCAGAGACTTTCATCTTGCTATGTATTGCAATTACTCAGGCAAAAAGGATGGATAGCTGCAGATAGAGCAAAGCAAGTTGAAGAATTCTGGCAACGAAAGAGAGAAGCCATGGAAAACAAAGCTCGAGCTGAAGGACACATGGTATGAAATCTGGTCTTCCTATGTATGTAACTGTTTCAGCATGCTTTATGAATCTTTGAAGTAGCATCATAGCCATGAAATGCTGGCTAAATATTTTCCTTAAGTATTAAAAAAAAAAAAAGAACAGGAGGTAGGTTTTTTGCATTTTATTACTGATTTTATTAAAATGTAACAGAATTGTGCAATATATTTCTCATGACTGTACCTTTATTATCAGAGGAAAATATCTTTTTTTGCATGTGTCTAACATGATATTGTGAATTTTAGAACATTCATTTACATTTTTTTATGTTCAGAGTTTTAAAGTTTTGATTAAGATTAAACTTAATGTATTATTCAATAGCTGGAACCTAAAATTAAGTTTGATTAAACTAATACAGCTAACGATCAGACACAGTAGTGTGTTTTACCCAAACACATTCTGCTTATTGAGAAGGTATTATAAAGACATCTTTCTCTGGAAATGTTGATGTTTCTAAAACCTGTACTCTTTAGAGATTAACTACTGAACAGTGTCACACAATGTTCTTTGTTCTTCATGCTTCCTGTTCTAAATTCAGCATTCCTCTAGGAAATTTGTTTTGCGGTGAAGATACCTTGGAAATTACTGATTTGCACTAAAATTTCATGTAGCTGAACTATGTTTTCATAATGTGGCGCGTTTAGCTTTTGAAGTGCTTCTCCACACTATTCATATACAACCAAGTCACATATCCCTACTGAAATTAAACTGACCGTGCTGGCATTGCAGTGAGATGAGGCCAACTGCAGATTTACAGATGCACCTCCTGAGTGAAATCCGAATATCAGATCATGATTCATAGCCAGGTCTTTGTTTCAGGGATTATTTCACTTACAGGAAGCAGTCCTTAGATGCTTTGGTTCACTGCTTTGACAGTGAAGTATCCTTAGATTAGTGTGTATGTTTTAAAGCATGAGCCTTCCACTTTAAAACTGTGCTTCTGTTTTTTAAAACCTCCAAGACCAGTAAGTAATTTTTAAAAAATGAACAATTCCTGTTAAGACTGCCTCTTCTTAGACAAATCCTTAGTAGTACCTGCTTCCTTTTTGTTCGTGACCTTGTTGGCATTAATGTAAATGTATGAGATCAATTAATGCAGATACCCAAGTATTCAGGTTAATGTTTCTCAGATTTCTCAACTGAGCCCAAATGTTTTATTCGTGACTGTCTGCCATAATAAAACAGGGAGGTTACTGAACAGTTGTGAAAGTAAGTTCCAGATGTTTAGGATTTATAATTTGAAGCCAGGGTTCCAAATTAATATACTGGTAGCTTTTGCCATTGCTAGCAGAAGTTCTTAGCAGTTTCCGTCTATTTGTGCAGGAAAATAATTTGATGAGCTGTCAGTAGTTTTCATATAGAGATGGGACTATTGTCCAGACCATGATGATCTGAGAGGAGAAATCAGTAGGAATCATCAACTAATATGCAGCTCTTTGTTGTATAGAGACTTGTAAGTCAAATGACTCACACTAATTTACCCAGCTTCTGTTAAACACAGTTGCTGTCAATTTTAATTTTCAAGTGGCAATCTAAAGTTTGACTCAATAGTTGAGTTGATGATACTTTCAGTCATCTCTTCTTTAAGACAGATGCTGACCTAATTTGCTACTTCACTGTAGCTGTGTGATATTGCAAAACATTGAGTCTTGGTCTTTGAAAATTTTAATGTAGGCAAATGAGTAAAAGTTAACAGTCTACAGAAAGTTCTCAAAAATCTTGCTTCCAGTTTCTTTCTTGTTTAAGAGCAGCGATATAAATCTCCCTCAGTTTGATGAAAATACCTAAACTAACTTGAATGCTAGAATGGAGAACTGTGAGATGCCTTGAATAGTGCCAGCTGGCTTTTGTAAAGCTCAGGAACATGCATTATAAAGTTAAAAATAAACCCAAGTAAGTGGAAAGGTGAATATGGAGAATATTCCTTTCCATTTTGTATGACTTAATGCTCAAGCTGAAACCTGAATTCATGGAGTCCTCATGAGTGTATGCTACTTCTTATCCACAGGATGATTCCTTTAATTTGTTCTCTGATCTCCCAGTCATTAAACCACAGAAGTGCAGAAATGTGCTGTTTCCTTCAGTTACTAATTTTGTGCTCAATCTGAGAGAGTATTTAGCCAGAATATTTGGATTCAGTGCTCCCTATCAAGGACTTAACTGGAGTATTAACTTACCAGTGGTTCTCTGCACTCAACCTTGAGAAGGCGAAAGCCCTGGTATTTTACAAGGCAGAAGGTCCATGTCACTATCACCTGTATGCTTACGGTCTTTATTGTATGTTGAGTTAACAAATCAAGATATTTTTAACCTCTTCAGCAGAAGCTTATCATGAACAAAATAATTTAAATACTTTGGATTTTAATCCAAGCAGGAAACTTGGAGTTAAATGATTCTTGTACTGTTTTGTATTGGACTTCCTTAAAGGTTGAATGCTTTTGGGGACAGTCAGGATGCCGAGTACATCACACTACCCAAGACTATACACTATGAATGCATATGTATTAAGCATTTGACAGAGCTTGTTAGATGCAATATATGTATTTAAGTGTTTTATTAGGTTTTTTAGTTTGCTTTTTGTAGTATATTTTTTAAAAAGCTTAATTTAGGAACCTATAAAGATTCTACTTTTATTCTAGGCTTGGCTCAATGGCAGAAATGTGAGATCTGTGCCCTGATTTGTATATAATTCAGATGTGGAAAAACTCATACCCATCAGAATTTAGGCTTTCTAACATAGAAGGAGATCAGAATTGCAGGCAGAAGGCAACTATATTAAAGCTCTAGTCTCTCTCTCTTTGGCTACTCAGGATTTTTAGTTACTACTGTCATATATTTCATGTAAGTGAAAAGGGTTTATCGGTTAACTTGAGAACAAGTGCAGATCATTGATGGATTTGATTTCTTATAAGTGAATAGTTGCTGGATAAAGCAGGTAATTTACCACCCTAGCCACCTTAAATTTGATACCATTAAATGGCAAACAGGGTACACTGCAAAACGTGGCAGATATCTATGGAGGCAGGCCCATTTCTGGAAGAGGAAGGAAATCCGTAAACAAGGAGGAAGAGGTATGCTTGCTGCATGTTTGCCACTTTGCTCATCACACAAGTAGCACTATTTTGACCTTGATTGCACCTAGTTTCCTTGCATGGCTCATCTGTGTAACAAAGTAAAAGGACTTTATAAATTCCCAGGCAATAATTTACTGTATCAATATCTAGAGTTTGAGTGTGTTTGGTTTTTTTTTTAAATAATCAAAGTAGTTGTTGTCTGCATCAGTCTGTCTCAGAGAGGTTCCTGAATGCACATATATAGAGATTTGACTGTATATATTTATCCTGTTGTGATAAATATACCCATTCCTAGCCTTCAATGATATAAAATGTAATGATAGTGTAATACTGGGAAACATACATTCTAGTTTTCTTTATTTTCATTAGATGAGAGTTTTTCTGGAGATAGTAAATGCTAATACAGTGATAGTAATAGTGTGGGATTGTTGTTTGGTTTTTTTTTCAACCGTCTTATTTTCTGTGGAATCTTACATATTTTAAGTTAACCATACTGGAGTCAGTTTTTGTATAACTGAAACTCATTTCCTTTCTTAGGAATATTTAGCAAGATTAAGACAGATCCGGCTACAAAACTTTAATGAACGTCAACAGATTAGAGCAAAGCTTCGTGGAGAGAAGGTTAGTTTGAAAAATAATCTTAAATACTTTTGGAAGTTGGCTGTGGGATGTATTCTTTTATCACTGCAGGAAGCCTTTTCTAATAGGCAGATATATATTTTTGACATTTAATTCTGTTCCACAATTAGTGTACTTCCATCGCTTCTTCCAGAAAACATAAAAATCTATTATTTCAGTACTGGGGATTAAAAACGAGGCAACATAAGGTTACATATGAATTTGACACTTGAATTTGACACGTAAATTTCTCATCAAGCACTAGCATGTTTAGATTTATTTGCTTTTAGTTATGGGAACTTCTCCAGAGTTTACTTTTTGACAACGCTTACACAGAATACATATGAAGCTGTTATTTTAATACATTCTATAGATATGTATTGAAGTTAGAAATTCCTGGCATGAGCTCAATTTAATCAATACACTTTTTTTCAAACATCACTTTTACAAAATATGCTTGTAATACAACAAAAATAAAATAATATGTTCATAAAGTAGATTCAGAACTAGCACTTTTTGAGGTTAGTCAAATGAATAATCTAAGGCACCCCTGGAAGCAATACATTTACTTGTTTTAAAAAAGTTTCATTTCAGAGTCAATCTATATAGAATCATAGAATCGTGAGGGTTGGAAGGGACCTTCAAAGGTCATCTAGTCCAACCCCCCTGCAAGAAGCAGGGACTCCCCTGACTAGATCAGGTTGCTCAGAGCCTCATCCAGCCTGGCCTTGAATGTTTCTAGGGATGGGGCATCCACCACCTCTCTGGGCAACCTGTTCCAGTGCTCTACAACTCTCATTGTGAAAATTTTTTTTCTAATATCTAATCTAAACCTACCTCCTTCTAATTTAAACCCATTACCCCTTGTCCTATCACAACAGGCCCTACTGAACAGCCTCTCCCCATCTTTCCTGTAGTAAATATGGTCCAGAGTTTGTTTTCATCTTTTCATAAATCTACTGTCTGGTCTTGTACTCCTGTCTGTTCTTGCCTTTCCTGTCCATTTGTCTTAGAGCATTTGGGTTTCCTCAAGTGATTACTTGCTTATATATTCACATTGTACTTGTGATTTAAAACTAGAGAAATGTTCCTGCCCCTCCACACACAGTTTAAGCACCCATATTAAGTGCTTTCATGCATTGTATGTCTAGTGAGTGGACATATAAGGCAAGAGCATGCTCAGTACCACTCAGGTTCTTTGGAGCGTCATCCCAGTTAAACCAAGTTCAGCATTGCTGTAGATTTTGAAGGGTTTTTTTAATACTAAAATATTCTGTTTTTTTCTTGTATTAGTGACTTCTTTTGAATTGTTTTCTTGATTTTCTTTAACCTTGATTGCATCTCACTGCTGAGACACAAGAGGGCCAAATTCAATCCCTTCACTGAGGTGCAAAAATTCTTTAGTGAGTTGAATAGGAACCCATGTCCCTTTAAATCTAACGTGAGTGATCCGGAGCAAAAGTTACGTAAGTTTCTACCTGAGCAGACTATGCAAGTCTTATAAGATGTGCTAGTGGCTAAGTCTGGCATGGAACCCACATGGGCTGTTCTCCTAAGTTTGTCTTAAGGAGCCTGAGGAAAATCAAGGACTGATGAGTCTGTGTAGAGGCTGGTCAGTGAAGTTTATCACTAGTGCTGACTCATAAAATGCTAAGCTGATGCACCGCAAGCTCATGCTGTCTTAATTGCATTTGGTGCTAATTTCACTCATAACTCTATCTCCTCTGTTGTTTTGGACAGGCTTCAAAACTGCTGCAGTGGGCCTAGTGATCTCCATACACAGCCCTACAAAATCTTTTTGTCTCCCAAGTACCCTTAGAATACTGAGGGCACTGCCAAAATGTTACCAGTATAGAGCTGTTGCTGTACTGCACTGTTTCTTTCAGTTTTTTTTCACTGAGCAGCTGCAACACTTCTCTCAAAATTAGGAGTACTCATACTCAACCTGCAGTATGGTTAACTGCAGAAGTAAAGATACTCTCTAGAAACCGAAAATCTAGGTTTTATCTGGAGGCCGAGGCTGCTTCTGCTAGTAAAATCAAAGGTACTGTTACTGTGACCATGACCTTAATTCTCTGTATGGGTTATTAGGCACATCAGGAACCTAACTTACTTTCCCAGTGGCTGTACCTTATCTGAGGTAGTGTTGTATGCCTCAGAAGGTATGCCACCTACAAAGGAACAGACAGTACATTAACTTCGTTCCAGGAAGTAGGCCTCAATTAATTTTCAGATTTCAGAGATCAAGCTTTAGAGCTCTTTTTAGAGCTTTTTTTTCTGTTGATGACCTGCAGATTCAAACTTTAGCTTGGAGGTTCACTTCTAGAGGAACACCATCTCAGACCAGATCTCGTCACAGATATGTTTATTTCCTTGTGTCAATTAACAATTTTATATCTATCACTACTGCATAGTATCCTATACTGCAGATTATCCTATTTTATATACAATAGATGAATATATGTATTCATTCTTTTGCCTATGAAAAGTGCCAAATTATTTTCCTGAAATTTTTCTATGTACAGTGTTCTTTCTAGTTATGTATTTTCCTTTTAACTGACTGAAACCAAGGTTGGCATGGCCTTTTTAAAAATTATTTTCACTTACAAATTTACCTAAAATTCTTTCTTGTGTTTTGCCAAATTATTTCTAATAATACTTTTTCCTTACACTGCAAGAAGCCTACTAAATAGGCCTTCTAAGTAGTTTATTTTAAGTGAGAGGTCTGCAAAGGTTGGTCATGAACAGTGAAAAGCTCCTGTCAGAGTTTTCTGCATAGCTCTATGAGCCTGTTCAGTAAATAGGAATATGGAAAGGCCATAGAAGGAAGTAAGAGAGATTGAAGACAGATTTCAGAGGTAGGCCTTACATATTCTTATTTGTTGCCACTTCCACCTTCACCCATTCCACCTTCTTTGGAGCACATACAGTGGAAGAAACTGGAATTCTAGAGCATCGAACCTTGCTTATGTACCTTACCTGCAGAGTGTGTAACAGTGATGAGGGGTGGCAGATGAGTGCCCAACATTGTTAAGTCACTTCCCTTGCAATATTATTTCTTCTTGTCTTGTAAGAGCTTCATCTCTTTTAAAACCACTCTCCCCCACCAAACCAAACAAATAAACAACCTCCCCTTGAATCTCAAAGATGAAGTTCTGTCCAAGAAGACATTATATTTGAGTGATGTAGTGTTACTCAGTATTAGAGTGATGTATTGAGTACTGAAATTGAGTGATGTAGTGAGTTTACCTAGTGAAATGATGACCCACGATAGTTCTACAGTCAATCTAAATGATCTGAGTAGTCACTTACATGTCTAGCTTTTAAATACATGACTTAATAATAATTCTCTGAGGACTCTTACTTTGCAGAATGAAGCTGCCAGTTCTGATGGACAAGAATCAAGTGAGGAAGCAGAACTGAAACGCAAAAAGATAGAAGCGCAGAAGGTAATTCTGGGGAGGAAGGAGTTGGAATTTAATGTTTTCAAATTTGTTTCCTATCTCGTGAAGTTTGTTGTATTTCATATTGCTATCAATAGTTCGTTCATACATACACTACAAGAGGTTTTTATTTTAACTCTATTGAGGTAACAACTCTGTCTTACCTCAATAATTTTAAAATACTTTGTGACATAGCGTAGCAAGTCAAGGATTTTTCCCATTTCTGCCTTTGAGATTTTTCTCTAGGTTAGCTTTAGTCCTAAAGGCAATTTGGTGTAACTAAGATAGCATTTTGATACTGAGAGGGAAAGGAAGATATACCTTAAATAACAAAACCTTTATTTTAGTTAAAAGAATAAAGAAGGGCAAAACTCCTTATATGTGCTGATATGAGCTACATGTGGATTGCAAAGTGAGCTATACACCCCTGTGATGAAGTACATTTAAAGCAAATGTGTTTCACAGAAATCCAATGTCTGATTGACACTTCATTCTCTGTTGTCTTCTTGTATCAATAACTATCTCTACCATACGATACATAGCACGTATTACTCTATTCTATGATATTTTTTCCCCATCATCTGCAAAGAGCAATGTAAAAACAAGCTAACCTTATGCCTAACCTTAAAACTAGACATGAAAAAGTAACTGAAGCTTTTTGTGTTCATGTTGAGTAAGTATGTAAAGTTTAAACTGAATATTTAATATTTTATGATTAATGCATTTGGCTTCAAAACTAATTTTGAGATTCTAAATTTAAATTGCTCTGTTTAAGATCACTATGTACACTAAAAATATAACCATACAAATCAAGAATTGTAATTAATTTTGAGAAGTTGCCATTATTTCAACGTAGAAGGTCAGTTATGATACTTACGTGGTGATGTTGATTCAGTGGTGTCCTCCCTTCACAATCTATATAGTAATAAGTGAGAGCAAGATTAAGTAATCCAAGAATGTTTCTTTTTAAAATGTTACACAGAATGGGGCTTTTTATGATTTTAAGTTGGTCTTTTTTTGCTTGTTTGTTTACTACAGGCCCAAGCAAATGCTCGAGCTGCAGTTCTGAAAGAACAGTTAGAGCGAAAGAGAAAGGAAGCATATGAAAGAGAGAAAAGAGCCTGGGAAGAACATGTAAGAAAAAAAAAATCTGTTAAACACAGTCAAAGTATGTAGTGCCATATCTTTGTGTAACTAAAATACTCTTCTGTGATTTTTTTTTTTTCAAGCTAAGATAATTAGTTTGTTTTCTGAAACTAAGGAGAGCAGCTGTGAGTCAGAATTCCCACATCAGAAGCCTCATCTTAGGTACACTTGAAAGAAGAATTTGGTTCAAGAATTTAAGAACATCAAACTTAAGAATAATTAGGATTACCTTAAGCATTTCATTAATGATCTGTAACTTACCAAAGTGTACTTAATCTTTTGCTTCTGTGTGCTGTGGAGTGACAAGTACAACTACTGAAATACTGCTGCAAAAACCAGAATGTTGTGAAACTGATAAACTGGAAATCGTTTACATGTGCAGTTGTCAGTTGTCTTTTGTATGAAAATGTGTGGCATGATTGTCCTGTTTTTTTCAGGATAATACTGTGTTTAATGTGAGAAGTCTTGAAGTTAATTTGTTGATTTAAATTTTTTAAATTAATCTATGCAGCTGATAGCGAAAGGGGTAAAGAATCCTAATGTGCCTTTCCATGGGGGAGCTACAGAACACAGTCCTGTTCATGGACTACAAGACCTTGGAGCATCTCTTCCTAAGCCACAACTTCCAGTGAAGCCTGGTACACCAGTCATCTCCATGACTTCTGCTTTGAAGGAAGTGGGTGTGGTAGGTACTTTTGCTAACAGGGTAAAATTAATGCAGAAAAAAAAAAAAAAAACAACCCTTGATTGGAAAAAGAATTTTGAGAAGAATGTGTAGATTAGGTAGGAAAAAATCATTAAGGATACTTGTTGCTGCTAATTAGGGAAAGAAAAAAAAAAAAGAAAAAAATTGAAAAGAAACACAAACCCGGAAGCTGTTGAAATACATCTGTACACTGGAACTCAAATTCAATC
>WHYT01012706.1:0-24960 GCA_009806455.1 Tetrax tetrax | reverse complement strand
TTTTTTTTTTTTTTTTTTTTTTTTTTTTTTTTTTTTTAATCAAGCCTGTATTTTCAAATTTTATTTCTGCCTTCTCTGGTCTTTTGGGTGTGGAAGACCTTTTTCCTGGTTTCAGTGTGTCTTAAGGATCTGTTTCATATTGTAGAAATAAATAATCGTTGACTTAATTCATAGCATACTAGTTTTACATGGCGAGGATGTTAGAAGATCAAGAAACTTCTTCTTTTGCTCTATTCTTTTTTTGTTGCTTTATATCCTCTGTTTTCCTTGGAGGAAGAAATAACAAGATGTCAAAAGACAGCAGGACAAGAGGCTTTGTAGTTTCCCATGTCAGGTAAAGTTAAGGCCATCTCATAGCAGTTTTAAACGTTTCTCATACTGTTTTCCTTTGGAGTGCCAGAATTGCTGAAAAGATCTCCTGCTGCTATTGAGTTGCAGATGTTAACTGGCGTTGGAACTCCTGTTATTAAATGGAACTGGCAGAAGCAAAACTCTAGACTTCTGAGCACAGTCTTTAGGCGCTGTGACTTGGGGTGAGGTGACGTGAGTTCTGGCTTTGCTGGTTTTGGTTTTGTGGAGGTTGTTTGTTTATTATATAGAAAGTGAAGAAAAGTTTCTAATTTCTAAAAGTTTCTGTGTTTGTGTTTGTGTCCCAACAGGTCAAACTCTGGGGGAAGTAATTAGGTTAGATATTGGTGAGCCCCACAGGAAGGTCTGGGGCAAAAGCCCTACTGATTCAGTCTTGAAGATCCTAGGAGAAGCAGAGTTGCAGCTGCAAACTGACTTACTTGAAGAACTAGATGTAATAAATGGTAAGGACAGCTGGTAGTTCTCTGCACTGCAAATGTAGAAAGTGCCAGATTGCTACTGAGAACAATTTTGACGTCATAAAAGTATGTTCTGTCCTCATTCTTGCTTTCTGCTTCTGAGTGTTGCTTCTCTTCTAACTGTTCTAAATGTCAGCACAAGCTGATACCGAAAGATACCGAAATATTTTCAACTCAGTGAAGTGGTAAGAAATTAAGAAGGATGTGCTGAAAGGGAAAGATCTTAATTTTGTTGAAAAGTCTTGGACTTTGCTTATTGATAGAAACATGTCTGGTTTTTTTAAAGGATATAATCAACTGAATACTGTATTTGATATGTCCTGTAACCGTCTTGTTAGCATGTGACATACTGTATCAGTGGATTTATTTCTGGTCACCTCCTGGTTTTTGTCCTTTCCAAGGACAAAAGGACTTGTGTTTATTCCAAGTATAAACTTGTACTAATTATAAGGTAGCAAATAAAATTCAAATTTTAATATTTCTAGCTTTTATCTTCATAATAGTTACAATAAAAGCATGCAAACTTTTCTGTTCTCTTTTCCTATAAAGAAATGAAATTTCTCAACTTACCCTGTAGTCACATTGTAGTTTATTATCAATCTATGTCAAAGCACTGTTTAAATAATAGAATAATTTTGTGTTAGGTACTGCAGAACTTCTTCAAGGAGATCATCAGTCCTTAATTGTAAAAGAGGAGAAAGAAGATAAAGTTTTTCCTACTGTTGGAGCTCAGTCTTCAGTACCAGTTGGTGTCACAGAGTCTGAGACAACCGTACCAGAAGAATCTCAAAGAGCTGGACCTACCCAGGTGCAGAGCAAACCTGTTATGCTAGATGGTAAGTCACTTCATTAGTAATTTGAATTATAGTCTGTTTTCCAATTCAGTGAGGGAAGTAATGATCCTGTATACTTTTATATCTTCCCATAAGTAACGTGCAGTTTTTTATTGACACCTTTTAGGTAGGACCAAGTGCTTTCTATGCCTGTATTGTCATTTGATTATGTATTTTGTAAATTTCCATATTTTTTTTTTTGTGCTTATAGAAAACTCTCCAGAACACAAGTGGAATTCTAAAGTGCTTCAAATTAGTTGTTGTTGGGGTTTTTTGTTTGTTTCTCCCCATCAGTTGTGGTAGAATCTTTTCCCCTATATGATACCAGCACCCTGCTGACATCTGGGGGAATGCTACTGAGGTTTTTAGAAGACACAGTTAATTGGAGCTTTAAGATACTTTTCTTCTATCAGAAACAAACTTTTAGCTCTGAGGTTACAAAACTTCAGATGTTTCTGCAAAATGCAGAAAGTTATTAAAGCTGAAGTAATTAAGGGTAATCTTAAGATGTATAGTCTCTTTTTCCTTTTGTTTGTTTGGGATTCATTTTTAGTGAGGTATATGACTTTATTAATTTTAGAGCCTGATGATTTGGAAGCAGAGATGTTGGAAGAAACAGAAAAAGACAGAAGGCACGAGAATAAGGAATTTGCCATCACTGTTAATGAAGTGTGGGTAAAAGAGAAAGAGGATAAGTAAGTACTCTCTTCTTCTTATCCCCCTCTCCAGTTCAAACAACTAGCTTAACTGAGTAGGATTTAGATACATCAGTTAAAATCCTAAGCTTAGGTGAAGCTTCATTGCTTGTCTGCCCTGTTAGTTTTACTGCACTTGGTGACTTTTTCAGTAAACTAATGACTATTTTTACACGGCGTTTCCCCTGGCTGTTGTATTTTATAATAGCGCACAACATGACAGAAGAAATGAGGGAGGTTCTGAGAAACTAGCGCTTGACAAGGTGCAACCACAAAAGGAAGGTCCAGAAGGTCTGTTTTTATTTTCTTTTTTTAGTTCATACTTCCAAAAAGCAAATTTCTGATGGATTAGGAAGACAAATTGTGGGTGTTATTTTTGCCACTTTGAAAGAAAACGTAACAACAAAGCTAACTATTCTTAGATGAATAGGGCAGTGGCCCACACGGATACTTAAAAGTGAACGTCAGATTTCTGAATGTTATAACCTTTTAAAATGACTATTTAAAATGTAATAAAATCTGATTATTTTGCTTAATAGAAGTGTTGCTTTGTTTATAGACATCTCAAATTAATATTGAGCTGCAGCTTGGATAAAAAAATGTTTTTAGTAGCTGCTAATGATAATCTTTCCTCTTTATTACATAGAAGAATTGCTTGCTCTTAGAGGTCTTTGAAGTAACTTCAGAAGGCCTGCATATTTTATGGTAGAATAGAAAATGCATCGGCAATACTGTCAAGTATCATTGGTGATACTATTGCATCTATTTATGGGTGGCTTAAGGAAACTGGGGTGGGTTTTTTTCCAGTGTTTGGGTGAACTATGCTGAGGTAGCTTTGAAGAAATCTAGTGTAAGGGAAGAAGCAACAGATTAAAATGGATGACGCCATAACTTCAGGCATGGTCTGGATAACAAGAAACTAGAAGTCATGAGAACAGAGCAGGCTATAGCTGAGGGCTGTATGTTCTCAAAAAGATTAAATGGGACAATTTCACATAATAATTTAATTACTAAAATAATCCATAGAGATTTAAATACTTTTACACTGCTATTTTTCCCTTTAATTTACAACAGAAATTAGTTAGTTTTATTCACTTTAGTTACCTTTTGCTTAAGAGCTTGGGGGTTTTAATCTGTTCAGATTTGTAACGGACTTTCTTTTACCACATCAGAAGCTTGTTCCAGTGACTCTCTGCAAGCTGAACCCTTATTCCAGAGGGTAATACAGCCCACAGCTGTACCAACAGCCTCACCAGTTCTGTCAGCTCAGTCTTCACAGGAAGAGCCTTTTGTACCTCGTTCACGTTCCGTATCACCAGCAAAAAATAAAGGCAAAAGTTCATTGTTGATTGGACTTTCTACAGGGCTTTTTGATGCAAACGACCCAAAGGCAAGTTTAAAAAACTAAAAAGGAATCCTTGTTTTTCTATAGTAATATTATTCTTATTTTCTCATTGAGGCTGAATGAGGTCAGAACAGATAGGATAACTGTTCTAGCAGGTCTTCGTATTTGTCTAGCCATGTCTGCCCTGCCGTATCACTGCACTTTGTTCATTGTAGCAGCAGGACTTGCGCAGCAGTGAGAGTCTCTGGTCTCACCATTCAGCATTCTATGTCCAGGTGCTTGTGGAGGAATGCCACCACTTCTATGAGACATAACTGAGAGTTCATGAGGAAATTCCTAACTACCCCTATCTGCTTTCTCCCTTTGTGCAGTTTTTCAGACTTACTGCTACCTTGCCATCGTAGACATAAACACTGAACAGATCAGCAAAGGTATCTTGTAACTTCTGGCAACCAAGTGATTGGTGATTCACAGCCAGAACTTGTGTGAGGTTCTGGCTGTGAAGCAGGAAGACTGAAGAAGAATGAACAGAACTAACTGCTTTCTTGAAGGCATTTCCTGACCAGCTCCATAAGGGTTGAATGGCAGCTCATAGTCCATGTAATGAGCACAGGATGGTGGAATGTCGTTTTGATATGAATTTAAATATTTTAGGAACAGTTATGGAACTAGTAGGTGAAACAGACTTCTTAAATTATGTGCAATAATTGCCTGAGTTCTGAAGTGGAAAGTGCATAAAAGAGAAGCTGCTTTTTAGAGAAACAATGGTGGCAAGGATTCTCCGGAAACTTGCACACCTGTGTTGCATTCAGTCAATGTGTAGTAAAGGGCTTCCTAGATAGTGGAATGCCAGATAAGGAGGAATGT
Organism: Tetrax tetrax; assembly: GCA_009806455.1. Lineage (NCBI taxonomy): Eukaryota > Metazoa > Chordata > Aves > Otidiformes > Otididae > Tetrax > Tetrax tetrax. The sequence continues at coordinate 20,393 of WHYT01012706.1, read as the reverse complement.
TTCGTCTTTTGATTTCCAGCCTTTTTTTGTGAGTGTGTGAAAGAAGTTCCACTATTGTTGAATTATTGAATATTGAATAATATATATTGGTTGATGCATGGCTAGGAAGCATAATATCAGGGATAGTGCTGTCAGCATCTGTGGGAAAATAAGGCTTCTTGACAAGCTTGCATCTGTTTTCACAGATCCATATAGTCATAGAAATGGATTTATGACTCTTATTTTGATTCCTTAAGAGTTAGTCTGTCATTAACTTCCCTAGTTTTATGAAGCTGTTTATCTGGCAGGTGGACAATGATTACAGAAAAGCTAACTTGTGAGTAGGGGGAAGATGAATATTCTTTGTACCTTTGTCAGATGTAGAAAATAAAGGATATGCTTTATAATGAAGTTCTTTAGTGTATGAATATAAATTGCTTCAGTATGTCACTTGTTGCTGCATATTTGGCATGTGTTTTGGCCATAAATGTTTGTAGAAGAATTGTTAATACAGTACCAGATGAGCTCTACACAATAGCAGAGAGCTTGGAGACAAGCAACAGATGTGGTGTTGTTACTGCTGCCGTAGACTTGATGAAAGAGAGCAACAAATTCCCTTTCATCATTCGGTTGCAACAAGAGGATGTTCAGTACTCCTTTGCAGTATCTGCAAATGTAACTTTCTGGGGTTTCCCAAATATACCTCTGCTGCAGCTCTTACCCAGAGACGAAGGAAACCTTTAGCAGGGAGCAGGGCAGACAGAGTTAGTGTCCTATCTGTAGGCAGGTCTGTATGCTAGCAGAAGTAGGCTAATAGGAAAATAAGCATTTTTTCAAAATACCTAGAAACTTTGAAATGATGGGGTAAAGTCAGTCTTCTAATTGCTCCTTCACTTTGGTAGTAGTGGTCAAAGAGGGTGGTTTCTCCTTTGATGGCAATAATATTCTGGCCGTGTGCTGACAGAGATTTGATATTTGAGGATGTCTGTGAATACACTGTGTGGGTATAAATTGTAGCTGAGGAACTGTTTTCTTCATTAGAATTTAGGAGATTTCATTAGGAGCAAACACTGAACATGCATGTATTCAGAGCTGAGCTGAAGGAAGATGAAGCTTATTGGTAAAACTTCTTAATGCAGATTAGGTCTTGTTTCTTGTTTTATTAATACTATGATGAATATTTAGTATTCTTTTGAGGTTCTTAGACTTCTTAAGAGAAGAGAGATCTGGTAGATCACTGAGCAAACAGTTACTTTCTTTCCATGTTGCTTTATTTCCATTGCGACAAATTACTGTTGAAATTTAAACTTTTTTTCTAATACTTCTTGTAATTAACTTTTTTCTAATAATATGGAACTGACTTGAAATATATCAACCTAGTGACCAATCTAGAGAAATAATAAAATGTCATTTTAAAAAACATTCCTTTGTCAGCTACTTAAAATGATTCTAAGCTGTGATTGCCATCCAGGCATTGTAAACAACTACACAGATATATATTATTTATCTACTGCAACATTCCTTTTCTTTAGATAGCTGTCCAGGTAATGAACAAATCTGCACAAAACCATAATCTGTATGTCAGTTGATGTTCCTAAAGCTTTTCAGTCTCTGTAGCCTGTAAAGGCAGATAGAATGCTTTCCTTTTAGCTGAGAGGTAAAATTTAAGATGTCAAATTTTCAACAATTAGAGTATCTGTGCTGGACACATCATTATTTTGAAATTGACCCTCAAATGAAAAAGAACCAAAACAAATTCTCGTTTTAAAGTATTTTGTAACCTCAGACTGTCTTTAGTATTGTAACCAAACAGGCTTTGTATTACCTTTGCAGATGTTGAGAACATGTTCTCTCCCAGATCTTTACAAACTATACAGAACCCTAGTCGATGTTCCCAGTGTAGCAGATGTGCAGCATCAGCATAATCTCGAAACAGATGACACGGAAGATGAGCAAGCCAAAGAAGGACCCTCTGATTCTGAAGATATGTGAGTGTATCAAGTTTATCACGTATTTCAACAGGCATTTTAGATCAAGAATATTTCTGGTTAGACACTAACAATTATACATAGTATGTTAGCATGGGGTTTTTACCCAAATTTTAGAAATCTTGTATTGAATCACTATTTACTTTGAGTCTTGTTCCAGAGAATTGGGATGTACTGGTTACAATTGCTGTCTGAATTTCCTTTCCAAGTTCCATACAAGAAGCTATTCTGTCTGGCTTCTGCGCCTTGCATTCCACTGAAGCAGATCAAAAAAAGTTGATGGCTACCACTCATCTAGAAATAAAGATTTCTTGAATATTTCCTTTCTTCGTATGTACTGGGAATCTTGCTCATCTGTCTTCTCTACTGTTGTATCGGGATGTCCTTCAAGTGCCCCAAATTATTCCAGAGGCTTCAAAATCTAACCCTGACTTACCCAAGTTGACTATTCCCTGCAGCTTGGGTAGTCTCCAGGGATAAAATCATCTAGCGTATCTATCCTGGTGAGATCTAGATCTCTTTTTGCTCCAGACACATTTTTATCTGGATTGGGAATGTTATACCTGCCAGGGTTCTATAATAGTGCACGAGTACAAAGATTTTGAAATTGTCTTGGGTTTAATACTGTCATCATCTTTCTACGAGGTGGTCTGACGTTTGTTTAGCTAATCTTTATTCTGTGTCTTGCATGATGTAGTAGTATCATGTTGGACTGAGGACACAAATATTTGTCTTCCCCCTCCCCCCCCCAGCTACATTGAGTTTCTAGTTTGTTTGCTTAACCAAAGAAATGAGTTCTTCCTACAGGGTTTATCTTGTAATGTATTAATTATATAACCTTTATATCACTTTCTTTTAGTATGTTTGTGGAGGCAGATACAGATTTGCAGGAACTCCGGGCCTCAATGGAACAATTGCTTAGGGAGCAGCCTAGTGAGGAATTCAGTGAAGAGGAGGAATCTACTTTGAAGGCTAATGTCATCGAATGCATAACAAATGGTACAGAGCTGGATGAAGCAGATGAAAATAATCCCAGCAGTGAAAGTGCACTTAATGAAGAATGGCAGTCAGGTAAAAGTTCCATTATACCTATTTTATAAGTTATTTATTGGTGTTGACAGTTCAAACACAGAATAATGTTTTCCTGTTGTATACTTAAAATGAAATAAAGCTCTAATTAATAGTTTTTATACAGAAGTTTTTAAAAAATCATATAACATTCAGCTTTCTGAATGTTAAGGTCAACATCTAAGCAATGTCAGTGTTGCAAATTAAGTGTTGGCTCTTTATTAGGCAGTGATTATAAGTCACTTTTTCTCTAGTTGCCTAAAATTTGTCTTCAAGGAAGATCAAAGACTCTGTGGATGTTATACGTGTTGAATAATTCATGCCTGCAATCTAAGAGTGAAAAAGAAATAGCAGTTGACATGACTGAAGTATCTGAGATCCAGCTTACGTTACAATTAAGTAATTTAACAGGCAGTCAAAAGGAACATGAAATTATTAACCTTGTCCTTAGCCCAAAATAGCAATTAATGCAGTCAAACTAAAAATGAGACAGAAAAATGTATTGCTGCTTTTAGCACTTTACATTAGCTGTGCACAATGGTGTCCTGAAGTCTCAGTTCTGGTTTTTAAATTCTGGTTGAAATCTAAGTGTTTTACTACTGCTGTAAAATAAAGTGCATTTAGAAATATAGGTATAAAAAGATGTATAAAATCAATAACTAATCTAGCTTTTGTGTAATTTTGATTTCTTGAAAACAATTTTAAACAAATTAAAAATGTGTGAATATTCCTGTGAGATATTATTTATATAGTACATTCCAATAAGTATTTTAAAGTAACATAAACTTAGGTAATACCATTTTCTTTCATTTTTTGACAGTGCTGATGTTATACACTGGTAACATACAGTACTGTTTCTGTGATTCCGTTGTCGTTGCAAGCATTACGATATTTGGTGCCCGTGTCCCACCTTCTGGATTCATGAGATTTCGTAAGAATTGCAGGTTTCCTTGCTGGGGGGCAGGAGAAAGCTCAGGGCAACAGACAGAATTTGAAACCAAACCTGTTCAAGATCCAGAAGTTAAATACAGGACTAGAAGTCATCTAATGGGTTTTTAACCCATACACAGCTTTTCTTTTTATTTTAATAGTAATGTCTTATTGATGTGGCTGTTGGTACTTGAATCGGGGATGTGATTTGGTCAGCATTATACCTTACACTAGTCACGTGTAGGAATTGAAAGTGGTAGGGTTTTAATACTAACTCACGAAGTCTATGACCTACCAAGATGCATCTCAGTGCAGAAATTAAATACTGATTCTTAATATACATGTCCTTATTTTCTGATAGAAGACAGTTGCTTCATTAAGGAGGTCTTTTCCCTAGAGTGGGACAGCCACTGAACCCTGCATCAGTTCCACCTCAGAAATATGTGGAATGGTTATGTGGTTCTTGACTTACTCACATTGCTTTGGCAAATAAAAGCCTGATGCAAGACCATACCTTGTTTTCCTTCTGTATGAATTCCCTTATGGCTACCTGGCTACTCCAGAGTGGAGTTTTAGAGGGGATAGCTAGATGCTTCTCTTTTGGCATTCAGAATTTATTTGCTGTCAACAAAGGGACTGTTAGAATTTCCTTGCAGGTTGTTCAAAACATCTGCCAACATCATCTAGTCCTCCTGAGCTTACCTGCTTTCAGTACACGTAGAGGTCTGTGCGGAAAGAAGCAACGTCAAGAATGTAGGAAAACTGAGGGGGTTTTACTGTTGTTTTCTTTTTTTTTAGATAATAGTGATGGAGAGATTGCCAGTGAATGTGAAGAATGTGATAGTATCTTCAGCCATCTGGAAGAGCTGAGATATAACCTGGAGCAGGAAATAGGCTTTGATAAATTCATTGAAGTTTATGAGAAAATAAAGGTTTGTGGAATAACCTCCAGTGGAAAATATTTGAAGAAACAAGATAAATGCACCTAGGGCTGTTTACTGTGCCAGTAACTAGTGGCATTGTGTGATTAGAATCCATACTTATTTCTTTAGTCTTCTGTTGTGTTTCGACGCACTAAAACATTAACACAGAAAATGCCATGCCAGGGGATTAAAAAGGAAAACTTCAGGTTTAACCATGCATTGCATTTAATACATTTGAACTATTTAATTCTATACCCATTTTAATTTTGACCACGTGGATTGTCCTTTCTCCCAGGCTATACATGAAGATGAAGATGAAAATATTGATATTTGTTCGACTATAGTTCAAACTATTCTTGGAAACGAACACAAACACCTGTATGCAAAAATACTTCACCTAGTAATGGCAGACGGGGCCTACCAAGAAGGTAATGTCACTGTATCCTGGCAATTATGGGTTGTCTTATGTTCTTTCTTGGTTATATACAATAGGTTCTAGTATACTTTTAAAACATATCTGTGCTTTGTTATATTAATTAGCTAAATTGATATTTTTTTTTTTCACAAAGGGTATTTTTTATTCCTGCAACAGAACGTGGCAAACTTTGATTAAGCAGGCTGACCCCTCTGATTTAACAGTATATACATATTCAGCCAACTGTCACAATAGAAAGGTGCAGTATAATAATTTAATTTCTGTAAAAGAGTTACGCAGATTGGGAGGATGGAAGTCTAGAATAAAACTTCCAGAATTAAAAACAATTTTGTCTTAAGAATTAATGAATTTTTAGCTAAAATAATATTGTTCTTTCCAAAACTCTACTTTTAACCGGTTGCAGCATTACCTATTTTCTGAAAAAGAAAATTGCATGTGGCTTTTTATCCTGTAATTGTCATTTTTCAGAAGAACTTTATGTAGAGGTACAATCCATCTTAGTTTTCAGGTGGCTCAGTAATACATAAAGAGAATTTTTCTTGCTTGGGGGCCCTGCCTAGCTTAGCACAGATTGCTAGGCAGATGGATAGTTCCTGGATCACTCAGAGTTACTCTGTGAAATACCACACAGACCACTGTCAATGAGACATGGTTTGATTTTTTATTTTTTTTTTCTCTCGTGTCAAAAAATTTAACTACAGCTATGTAATTTTAGATTTCTAATGATGAAAGTCTTTACTGGAGAGAAAAAAAAATCAAATCTAAAATCTCACTTATTTTTACAGAAATCAGAAGCATCATATATTGGCTTTAGAAATGTTTGCAATGATCACTATTTAACATATTTCCATTTTAAAAATATATTCTCATGCATGTTAACCAACATATACTTTCTGCATCTTTTAAATTCTTTTACAAATATGCTGCAATAGCAGTGACTAAAGGGTCTAATAAGATTACAGCTTTCCATGGTTTTTATGTATAAATGCTTGGGGAAGAAAAGTCTTAGTTTTAAAAAAATCATTTTTTAAAAAAATTGTAATGCAAATTACATTTCCCCAGTTTTTCTTTGCTACTGATATAGAACCACTCAGTAAGAATAACCAGGACCATGTTGTTTTCATGCTGTGTTATAGAAGTATGGCAGAAAAGTGCTTGAAAAATATTTCTTCAACCACAGTTTATTGATTTAATGACAGAATTGGAAAGATATGTTGTAGTAGTTAATCTTTCAAGCGTCCAAAGGACTTGTAATATAGAACAAGAAGAAAATGGTAACTGTAGTGTTACCAGTTTCTTTTCCTTGCCACTTTGCCTTAAGGCTATTTTAAAACTAAAAGGCTTAAATGACAATTTACTGAAATGTTGTCATAGAAATTGTAAGCTGTTGTCAGAGTGAATCCTATTAAAATGAGCTACCTTTCATCTTGAAAATTGCTGATTAGCACATGGTATTTTTAATAGCTTCATTTCTAATTTTGTATTTTACAAATCTGTGGTAGCATACAAAAATGTGAAGAAAAAGTAGTTCTTTACATTTCAGACATTTAAAGTACATGTAGTACTTTAGTACTAAAGTAGATAAAGAACTACATTTTAAGTAGTTCTTTAAATTTCAGACATTCAAAGAAAAAATCCTATACTAATAAAGGTGAATAGAGGACAAGTGACAGAAGCATGTTCACGAGCTTCTGTCTCAAAATTTTTACATCTTCAAGTAAGAAAAGTTAGAAAAATCTATATTGCTCTTTACTAAGAGGATTGTTCTAGCTGAAGGAGGCCATGTGAGATGAAACTACCTTAAATTCACTAACCAATAAAAATGATATGTTGTTCAATATTTGTACCCGTAGCGCTTTCAAGGCAGTTTCGGTAACAGTCACCTCACTGGTGAATGACTTAGTGAATTCTTGTATTATTACTTACTAAATTGTGGTTTCTAGTTTGTTTTGTAACCTCAGCTTAATTTTTGTGTGTGTATTTGTCTCTCCTTTTCACCCTGTCTCTCCCCCTCTCCTGCTTTTTACAGATAATGATGAATAAACCTGACTCAGGAAATTCCTTAATGCTGTACTACTACATATCAGTGTTTGAAGTCTGCACGGCTGAATAACAAATTACAGTGGAGAATGTAAGCGGACGCAAGACTTCAAAAAGAATGTTGATTGTATGAAACAGAGGAAAAATATGCCTTTTAAACCTGAGATACTTAGACACTTCTCTTGTATGTACTTGCGTATGTGTTCATTAAATATTAGATGCCCCAAATTTTAAAAACAAAATGAAAAAACCCCAACAACAACAACAACACCCCACTACAACAACAAAAAAAAACCCCAAACCTGCAATCTCTCAAATTCCAGAAGAAATATAAAGAGGAATACCTGTAGATATCCTTATACAAAACTGAGACCTATAATGTAAAACAGTTTCTGTCGTATCAACAGTTGCCTGGTACGGTTAAGCAGTTGGAAGGATTACTGTGTTGTGGAAGTACCCGCATCTCGCTAGTCACTTACATGCTTAAAGTAGCCTCTCTTTACACCTACATAAGGAAACTACTTGATTTTTATTGACCCCTGTGGTTGTATTTTAATAGCATCTTAATCTAGTGGTCCAGTTTGAGTATTTAACATTTTTTCGTAGTAAAAAATTTATTGCATTTTGAAGCTGAAGGCTTCTGTCACTTTTTAACCAGTGTCATGTGAAATACCTTAATGGTATTTCTGAATGAAGGCAAACTGGTACTTCAGGCATCATTTTAATATCTGGGGGGTTTTGAGATTCTGAAATTCATTTGGAGCTAGAATACTTCGTTGCAATATTTTTCTTCCATTTTCTCTTCCTAAAATCCCAAGTATTTAGCTCTTCTGAATTTTGTAATCTGGTCAATGATAATGTAGTATGCTGTTGAATTGAAAGGGTTTTTTTCAAGTTTGTTTTTAAATTCTTACTGTTACACTCACAGCTCCAGCAGCCAAGGGGGGAAATGAAATATTGCAGGCACAAGTGTTGTGTAATATTTATCATTTTTTGGCTGATGCTTGATTTCCACCACCTCAAAAGGAAAAACCCACATTTCCTTGTTCCTCCTGTAAAAGCCGTACTATGCAGGGCAGACATGAGGTGTGCTGCTGCTCTCCAGTCACCATCTCTGGAGCAGCATTATTGGCTTACCCGTACAGTAACTCTCCTGTTACAAATCTGATGAACTGCCAAACATCCAACTGCCCTATTAGAGAAAAATAGATATGTTTTTTCCCAGCTACAGTCAGTCAGAATCTAAACCTGTCAAAAATTACTTTTCCACAAAGTAAAATCAAGTATATATATATATATATTATTTAGAACTGTTGAAATATGTACATGATTTTTGTATAATCGTTTTATGGTGTTGCTATTAAAGTTTTGCCCACTGAAAAGTGTTATTTTTTTTTAAATACATCCAATTCTTGAAGGTAGACCAAACTTATTCTATTTCAGCTGTATCCTGCTGAGAATAAAACCAATAATCATAAATGCCTTTAATATATCAAAAATGTTATATACTTATTTACTTCATAAACACCTCTTGCTTCATTTGATGAGAAAGTATTATAATTGTTGGAAATAGTGCTGGTTCTGTCCTATGCCGCTTCTCTTCTCCTTCCTTGTATTTTTTTTTTAACTTCCCACTGTAAATTTGGGGGCTTTTCCCAAGGCTTCTCTTCCATACCACTTCTCTCTGAATAGGTTGTTCAGCAGTGAAGTGATCCTCATGAGCTACATCATCCATGACACTGTAAAGAGTTTAAATAAAGAATGAGTCTGCATTATTTTCCTTTTCCAGGTTTGCTTTTCAAATCACACCTTGCCCAGCTTTTGGGGGAAGGGAGTACCCTAAACCTTTAGATTTAAATGAATATAGATTAACCATATGGAGAGAAGAAAATATACCAACTGCTATATTCTGCGCTCTATGGTTTTGAATTTTCTCAAGGTGATATGGTCTTACTGAAATTAAGGGCTGAGGGCTGTTTAATTCTTTTTAAATTGAAACCCTAACATTATTGACATTCCTTATGCAGTGTGCTGGCTTGCCTCTGGTAAGAAAAATGGACATAATCTGCAGACTTCACGCTTTACAGACATAGAGCTTTTCATCAATTAATGATTTGAAAAAAATATGCATAGATTGTGCACAGCTTGTCAAGAATAATCTTCAGACCTGCCAACCAATACTGAATATCCTTGAAATCCTTCAAGATCTAGTTTAAAATTGACGTAGTAAATAACTTTGTCTGCTAAAGAAATACTGTTATCTGAATTTTAAATCCCTATTTATTGTACACTGCAACGACATGTAGGACAGTGTGACTTTTCAGGATGATTTATGGATCTGTATGTAATAACTTTTTGAAATTAGTTGAGCATTTGGCTTGTATTCATATTACATTCACTATAAAGAGTTTTCTGTTGTAATTCTAGTAGCAAATTTTGAGATACAGAATGGTATTTTTGGCACAAAACATAGTCTGTAAACTTTCACATTACATCTTTGTCTTCAGTCTTTTATCTTGACCCCTGAAGCCAACTGTAGTTCAGATGAAGAATCTTAAACACCCAAACAAGAAGCACAGAAACAAAAAAACACACACGCACCCCTCCCAAAATCCCCCAAACCACAACCTTAAAAAACCAAACCCATCATGCCTTTCTTGTGTTGCCCTGCAGACATGACTGTAGTCCATGACACTGGAATCTCCTGGCTAACTGTGCCATTTGTAGCTGTATGTACGCATTGAGTTTTCCGAGCTGCACCAGAAAGGAGTAAAACCCCAGCAGCGAGGCAGAAGTAGAGAGAGCGCGTCCTCGTAGCCTGGGGCAGGAAGATGGAGTCTTGACCGCTAACTGGTTTCGTTTTGGGCTGAACAGGTACAGTAATCTTACCCCGAGTATTGGTGCCTACAACTGTTTTTGAAGAACACTCAAAGAGGCTTTTGCTCTTCAGCTTGCTGAGCTCTGAGTGTGTATTTGAAGTTGCTACTAGAAGGTACTTCAGAGAAACGTGTTACCTGGTTGGGCAACACGAGCCAGAGCACATCGCCCACGTTCATTTCTGTGGTCCGGTAAGCAAACAGCTGGTTGAACAAAGTTCCAGGGTACCATGTTCCCGACAAGGTCCTGTACTCTTGTAGACATCTAGAACATTTATCAATAATTCTTATTTCAGCTTTTAGTGCTTCTGTCTCCCTCTTGCTCCAATTTGTGCGTAAATGCTGGAGTTTACTCTAATGTGCCTCCTCCACCAACCCTTTCGTTCTAAAGCTTTACAACTTTGCATAAATCTGTTGAAAACTTACAAAGTATTTCTGTAAGATTTTTGTTTTTCCACATGTGCTTGCGGGGGAAGCTCTGAGTGTCCTTAACTCAGTGGAACTGTGCGCGCTGAAGGCGGCATTTCCAGCGCGCATCCCAGCCCTGCGCCGGGCTGCCGGGGGGCGGCGCTACCGCCGCGCAGCCGCCAGGTGGCAGCATAATGGCGAGCGGCGGCGGCGGGCGGCCGGTGTCCTGCGCGCTGCCGCGGCCGGGCTGCGCGGCGCGGTGCCTTCCGCCGCTGCAAGCCCGCGGGCAGCGCGCACTTCGCTTGGAAACGTGTGGGGCGACCCGGGGGCCGGGGCAGGGCCCTGAAGCTGGCAGGTGGCGGGTCTGACTCAGCATGGAAATTCTTAGGTTCCTGTATTTCCTGGTGCAAGGCCATGTCCTTAAACCCCTGCACATAAACACAAGTCTTCATGTGTTTACAAAACGTAGTTATTCACCATAATTTACAAATAAAAAATACAGAGAAATACATAGAGCTTACTCAGGTAACAAGCCTTTAGACAGAGCACCTTGTATCGGCCATACAATCCTAACACTCCTTTTCCTGGGCGGTAAGAGGTTGGCATGGCATGTCCAGTTTCCCCAAATGACTAGATGCAAATGTAAACAGAACAAAATATGACACCGTTAGCACAGTTATGATGATGTGTATGATTTGACTCTGTATCAATCTTCCCCTCAGACAGAGGGTGGGGTAGAAGTGTGCCCCACACTAAATTACTGATTTGATTTTTACCTCTTCACTGAAAGCACCCTATCAACGCTCAAATGCAGCTAGCCTCTACTTAATTTTATTAACTATGATAAACCAAAGACAAATATAGAAATTTGCTTTTTCAGCCTTTTAAACATTTATCTTACCAAATAATTGTGCTTTCTCAAATCTTATTTTAACACATGTTCATTAACGAGGCATGTGGTTACCGTTCCTAGAACATTTACTTTTGCTCTTTGTATCATAGCAGTTTAGATGGAGCAATTCACAGAGTTCAAGTACTAGTTTTAAAATCCATAAAGAGCTCCTTCCTTTAAATTAAATTTGTGTGCTAATGCAAATAAACACTTCAAATGCATTTCCAAGTTGGTATGTTTGCCAGTTGAGCTGATCAGTTCATCAATTCAAATGGTAGCACTTCGAATGGTTGGCTTGTGCAAGAGTCTTAAAAACACTTCTTCGGCAACTAAAACCTTCTTTGAACTGCCTCCGTGAAGACGTATTAATTTATAGTTACTTGTGAGACACATAGCAGGAGCAGCTGAACTCCCATATAAATTGCTTGCCTTGAGCACCTCTGATCTGGTGCGCTCTTTCAGATTTTATTTCCAAGGCATTTTTAAACCAATACATGATTTAGCTAATTCCATGAACTCTTTTTACCAATAAAGTTTAAAAACTCACGGAGCCAAAGACTTGGAGAGTTTTTTCACATTTTCTGCACAACAAAACCCAAAACCAGGCGGGTTGCACCGTGGGAAAACTCCAGCGAGGTAGCATTTGCTTAGTTTCCGGATGGCTGTGACTGTTCTTTCACAAGTCATCCCTGAGGTTGACTGTATCAAGTGTGAGGCTGAGGCGTTGCATGAGTCACTTCTGCTTGGCTGATGGATGTTCCCTTAGGGACCGCAGTCAGCCAGGAAAAAATACAGTTCGGTTTTAAATAGCGCTGTGGCTCAAGCTGATGCAGACACGCTCGTGGGATAATGGAACCATAATCAGGTCCTTGACATACCCTCATTTCTGCTGTATCCAACAGACAGTCCTGACAGTAATCTCTTCTCTAGGGGAAGGGAAAAATTCCGCCTTTTTGCTGTATCCTCAATATAGGATAAAACTTGCCCAGATTCAAATTTTCAGCAAAAACTCTGCAATTCTAGCTCTTCTAGTAAAATTTTAAAATTCAAGCAATACTTCAGGGATGCCATTTTTAACTTCTATCACCTTTCCCATCAGCAGTCAAGAGTTCTCATTCCCCTTTCTTTTATTGCTACTGGAACTATTTTAAATGTTACCAGAATACTTTTGCAGAAGCAAGGTACGGAGCCTTTTCCTGAAAACGTGAGGGTACAGAAAAGATAGAAGGCCTGACATGCCGTTAATGATGAGCTAGAGCTTTGTCTGCTGTGGAGCTATACCAACACAATTACTGCTTAAAGGGTAGGTCAGTCGCCTCTTTATAAACTGCTGTAGCTGTTGTACTTCCTCTGAACTCTGCTGCTTCCCCCATTTTAAGCTGTAACGACTCTCGACAAAGATGTCTAAAACACAGCAATAAAACACATTCCCTTTGCCATTATGGTAGCGCATTTCCCGCTGTCGTTAGTTTTGATAAGTTACATGGCAGTTCAGAGTACTTTAGTCTTGTTCTTCAAACACCGTACGAGGAAATCAAATGGTGAAGATTATGATGGCAGTTGAGCTTCTCAACAGAGTAAATTTACACTTAATGCTGGACAGTTTTAATCCTAAGAAGTATTAGTATATTTAGGTTTTCATGCTTAACAGTTTTAAAGCCTTACAGTTAGTAAACATATATGGAGAATTATTCCCACAGCAGTAAAATATCTCACACGTGATTTATAGCTATTAATGACAGAGCATTTTTTTTCAGCTGTTGAAAAGCCTGATTGCACTGAATTGTATATTCTGTTCCACAGTGGACTTTAGTACATCAGTTAATGATCACTGTGCCCTGAATAACTTTACTCACTGTATTCACTTATTTCACTGTAGGGCTTCCTTTTCTCAGATGACCACTATTGCCTCCTCTGCATTGGGCAATCTTGTTTGTCCAGGAAGAGACTCCAGAAAATTCTGACTCTAATTGGCAGTGGGGTTAAGTATTGCCAGCTGGGAAAGGGAGCACAGTTCAATCCTGGCCTGCAACCTTTGTTAACCATGCCGTGACACTACAGCAACCAGCCTGCTCAGCTCAGTAACGGATGGATTTTCCACCAGAAATACCAGTATCTAGCTGTACATACAGTAGCAGAGCATGGATAACCATAGTCATAAGGCCTCCCTCCTCCCAGTAAAACTTAAAAGAAAGCTTGAGTCAAATCCCACTGCAATCTGTTAAGATGCTTCTGTTCTCAGCTATTTTTTCCCCTCGGCTGATGATCATCGGGACCAGCAGAATGAAACGTGCGCCCACCCTCGTGCTTCCGCCCAAGCATAGCAGCGTTGATTAAACTGCTGAGAAGATGGGTTTGAGCCACGGCACCAGGCTCTGAGCTGCAGCTGGGGAGGATATGAGCACATCTTCCATTCTGCTTATTCTGCCACAGTGAAAGCAATCTCCATCACAAGGATGGCGTGTGACAGATGGAACTATAACTTAAACCACTTTGTAACAGTTCCTAAAGCTCATCCATCAAGGACGGTGTGAGACTGCTTGTGCAGTGTTAGTGAGAGAAATTACACATGAAAACACAACGTGAACTAGGCCTGCTGAGGAGCAAAAGCTGTGTAGTGTAGAAAGTTTATCTTGCACGAATCAACTCTTAATGTACTTACTGAACACTATTTTTGGTTTCACTTGCTGGCAAAACTCTCCACAGATGTTTTATTCTGCCTCAAAGCAGTTTTAAAAGTGAGAAATATGTAACAGAAATAGTTTTTAAAAATCTAGCAATTGTGAAATTGCCTGGTTTGTCATATGATAAACCGAGGGGGCTTGTTAGAGGGGCTCACACTAATCCATAGTATGAAACAGGTTGCATCCCTTCCTACAGTCACTTGCTCCAACAAAGCTGTCTGTGATACCTCAACTCGGGTATTTCCAGCATAAATGTGGAAGCCTTGCATACAAGGCCTGTAAGATGTGAGGTCTCTCTCCTGCCCCTCCCTTCTGCGTTTCTGTCTTAGTGGTGTCAGAAAAATCTGCTGCTCACTTAGTTACACCAATGTTCATGGAAATCACAGGTACCTCGTTTCTGGAAATCAACCCTGGTGCTTTTTCAGCCTTAGGGAATTGCATTTCCTTTCCCTAGGATAACAGAGAGGTCAGAAGACTTTGTGATCCTTGGACAGAAGACTGCATAGAATAATAAAATGAACTGGGAAAAAAAAAATGTGTTGAAAGCATCTGGGAGGGTTTTTTTTTTTTTTTTGTGCATACTAGACAATATATTCTATACTTACTTTCTGTGACTAAGTTTACTGTTACCGAGACCTAGAATGAGCCAAATAAAACAGCAGGGAAGCCTTCTCTGTGTTCGTTGCCTCCATTTCTTACTAACATTTTTACATGCACTCACTCCCTCTTCTAATGGAAGCTGGGGGAAAAGTGCAGAGCACAGCACTAATGACATGAAGTAAAACACTGAAGGAAGCAGCAGGGAGGCCAAGGTTCCAGCCACTCTCCCTCCCTTGCCCAGGAAAAGTTCACTGACCTCTTGACGCCTCCCATGGGAAACTTTAAATTTACAAGAGTATTTGGCAAGTAAATATAAAAAAAATGGCATTAAAATAGTATTGTTTCTGACTTAATCCTCCTAAAGTCAATGAAAGTGAGCTAAGGTTCCCACAGCAGCTATACTGCACTAACCACATTCTAGATGGCAGTGAATGTGGCTATGTATCAGGATTGATTAAAAAACACCTCCATGCACTCAGAAGTAGTATTCACTTGGGAGACTGAACATAAAAATGCCAAAAATGAAGCTATAGCTTTTCCTGGATTATCCTTGTATTTTGGTTAAAACTGCTACGTGTCACGTTACACAACAGGACCTAGAGTCAAAACATTGTTGATTTGTCCTATGAAAACAAAAGGGGAAGGCATTTCACATTAGTTGTATCCTGACTGTTTATTCTACCATGTTTTCGTTGGGGTAAGTTACTTAAGAATGATTGTTGGGACTCTTGGAAAACATTCTGGCTTTATGATCTGCCATTTACCAATTTTTATTCTGACATCTGATGATCAGGAATGGAGAGATGGTAGAGTACACTGCATCACAAACAACTCCATACCGTGCAACACCCCTGCTACCCAGCAACACTCGCTAGTCATTGCTAACTCTGATGCTGTTCGTTAACAGCGTTCCAGGAGACAGGTCACTGAACTGGAGATCTGTGGTTTAGTTCTGGGAATTGTCCTCCCCAGTAAATCATTTAATTTATCCTGCAGAGATAACTGCGTCTATGCCAGTTATTATCTCCCCTCGTCTTGCCTTCTCTTTCCAATCTTTTATTAGTTGCAGTCTTCAACGTATGAGGTAACCCTGCCTTTGTGCTCCCCATCCCTGTCATACAGAAAAGGAAAAGCCCAATAAATACCATGAAAAAAGAATGTTTCCAGCATGCAATATCAGAAAAATGCAATATCACTGACTAATGTGAACTTGCACGTAAGAAACCACCTAGCACAGACCATTTGCTGACAACTCTTTTGACCACAGCTGCCTTAGCTGTATTTAAGGACTGCGACATGGATTAAAAATACATCCCTTTTTTAGTATAGGTGTGACCTCGGAGAAGAATGGTGGTAGAACCGCATTAGCAGTTTGCAGTGACGCTTGCAAAGAGGTTTTTGGCACGCTTATCCGTTGTCAGTGCCCTAGTCACATCCACAGGCAGAGAGTTGCTGTGCACATTTTCTGGGACATGTGGGAAAACATTACTCAAAAATGAGTTTGACTCTAACTCATATAAAGTGTATATTTAAGAGGCATTTAAGGGCTGATTCTTAGCTAGAGGGATGGAATCCAGCTGCCTGTTTTCTTTGGCCCTGAGAGTCAGTTTGATATGATTTACATTTTCAGAGCTGGCTTTACAAAGAAAGAGCTAGAGGGTTGGCTTTGAGGCTTTTTTTTTTTTTTTTTTTTTTTTTTTGGTGTGTGTTAGTGAGTAAATATTTTACAGCCTGAATTCCTAGTTCCTCAAAATCAGTGACTCTAGGCTGTGGGACAATTTAAGTAAGCACAAAGGCTGGAATTTATTGCTAGTAATGATCTATGAGATAAGATTTTCAACTAAGTCAGTGCAGAGAGGTCTCTTGCCAGATGTGTGGGAGTGAAAGTGACACAAATCTACAAAAAAAAAAAAATCTTTGGCAATCCCAAAGTGATTATATAGCCTTGTAGCGCTAGCAGTCTCAGAGAATTCATTTTGTGTCTCAATGACTTAAAAGCCAAGTCCCAAGCTTTATAAAAGAAACCCAAAGTAGTGCCATGAATACTCCATAAATTTATCTCACTTCCTTAATCTTATTTTGAACAAGAGAAGGTTGTGGGGTTTTTTTTCTACATTCCCCTGTTTGTAGAACTGTGGTAGCAGAATGATAGTGATTCTCAAAAAAATCACTGGGGAACTTGTCCCTTTATTCCCTTACTTTCATCCCCATGTAATACAAAACTTCTCTTTGGAGTTGAGCTATGTTGGAAATCCTTGCTTTTTGCTTCTAAGACATCACAGACAAAAACAACAGTACACTGATCACATCCAAACCTCTGCCCACATCCTTTCATAAGTGTACCAGAATTTGCAAGTAACTGAAGCTGTAAAGGAGCTTCTGTACCTTTCAACAACACAAGAAATATAGTTTGTGCTAATGACAATGCAACTTTCCTTGTACCTCAGGATACATTCCAAAAAGGGATGCTCTAGTCAAAGAAAACGCTTTACCTTGGTGTAACAACACGGCTTTGACTAGTGGAAACGGAAAATATTGGTGCACTAGTGGAATGGAAATGTTAGTGCACTTTAAATGCTGTAACACATTTTAAGTTTTTATATCCTAGTACACAAACTCTTACAAAACCTCTCATCACTCATGTATGTTTGATACCACAGCAGAATTGTTTAAGTGTAGCAGAGATGTTTGAAAAGTAAACATGCTGATAATTCTACTTGCCTGTCAGATAGCTCTGCCCAGCAGGCAGTTTTAGTAGGAAAATGCTACTTTAAGGAAATAAATCTTTTTTAAAAAACTAGCTGAGCATGCTTTTAAGAAATAACATGACAACTTTTTTTTTTTTTTTAATTTGGTGAACTATCAAACTGTTGCAGCACTCAAAATCCTAAAATGGCTTAATATATAATAATAGAATTTTAAAAAGCTAGCAAATTCTTCTTGTAGATGTTTCTCTAAAAAAATGCATGTGAATTATATGGAAAGATGTCACATATTTGTCCTGGAGCATCTTACCAGTCCCTGCTCCTGAGCCTGGGAGTGTGGTACAGCTCCATTCGGACTCTGTTCTGGGACAAAATCCAAACTGACTCTCACTGCAGAGGAGATCTAGGTGAAGGAACTACAGTGCTTTTCAAGAGATTTCCTGGTTTAGACAGTAGGAGGAACTGCAGGACTCGCCACAAAAACACACACAAACAACAGCACAGAGATATCCTTGCTGTTTCTATACATCTCTTATGATTAGTGACCACAAAAGCACAAGTGGTTTTTAGAAGTTGTCCCTCTGTAAATGCAGTTGCCCAAAAGAGAAATAATATCCGTAAATCACCTGCCAGAGAGCCTGTGCTCAAGTGGACCTGAAAAATTCTCATCTAAAAAGACCAAAGGGGGTTGCTTAATATGTTCTGGAGATACATTTAATGTGAAAATGTGAAGAGGTCAGAGGTTTCAGCCTGCTACATTTTGGAGGATGCTTTTCTGAGGATGGGACCCTGACGCTTTGGCCAAGGATGTTTAATTAATGCTCTCGGAGGGTTAATTGGAATGCAGGACCCCTCTAGATAAAATAGTACAGTGTTGTGAAATCTTCTCTACTCATGAAACTTATTAACTAGCTTTGTCTGTCTCACAGGATTCTAGAGAATGAAGCTGTAGTGCATTTCTAGAAATATAAAATAAAACAAAAGAGAGAATCTAGGGATTGTAGACATGACATGACGGATACAGACTTCCCCCAGTGCCCACAACCTCCCTTTCTCTGCACAGTCCACATGCAAAAGTGCCTCTGACTCTCCTCAGGAGTTCCATCTTCTCCTATCCAATATTGTTTTGTTTTGTTTTTTTTTTTCAAACAGTATACATGCCAAGTAGCCAGTCCCCAGACATTCAGCTTCTTTCAGATACTTTGGTAATGAGGTGTGGTAATGAAGACTAAGTAAAGTTTTATGAATGTTGAATATCCTTTACGATATTATGGTTTCACTTATTTAAAAAGAAAAAAAAAAATCATTTGGGCCCCACAACTCACTTCATCTGTTTGTGTTTGGAAAGCTCCAAACATTTGTCACAATGCTCCTCAAAGATAAAACTGAGTTTAGTCACTTCAGCCCCCTATCACTCAAAGTGGCCAATTACAATTGTGCCTGATCTCAGTCTAGAGTCAGTACACAATAATTCTACTTAAATATTTATATGGTTATCAGTTTACTACTCATATGAAACAGAGGGGTCAGGTCATCAAGAAGCTTCATCCTGTGACATCCATGTAGCCTTTGAAAATGGAGAAAGTATTAATAGCTTTTTAATAGCTTAAAATTGGCTAACAATATAGCAAATTATTAAAATGGCACATAAGTATTCCAAGAAGTCTAGGGCAGTCAGTAATTCTACAACTACATCCTGCATCACTTATAAATCTTTGGGAGAGCAGCTCTAAATAGGACTGGGAGATACCTAGAAAAGGATTGAACAGAGAATCTGGCATGCTCTGTCCCCACAGAAATCTCCCCTGTGGGCACAGCACTAATTCTAGAGATGCAAAGGAGCAGGAGGACCTACTTTGCGGCCTCACAGATGAGATTTGTGGCTTATCAGCTGGATGCAAGGAAGGAAAAAGATAATTTGGTTTCGAACAAACTTATTAAGCAATGGATTCTTACATTTCTGTATCTCTTCTAAAATCTTGACAGATGTGCCATCTAGTTTGATTTCTTTAAATAAACGTTCTCCTTGTTTTTTGTTTAAGCTTGTTTCTAGTCAAGGCAATTTCAAGCTCTCTGGTTAATGAGATATAGGCGTTATGTTCCCATCAGCATAATGGTCATTTCAATCAAGTTCTTGACCACCCAAACACACCAGCACGTTACTGCATTTCTACAAGGTACAGCAGTGGACGCTGCAGTTAGGCTATGCGAATCATAAACATCCATAAGCCCAGTAAGTGTTTTCCTGTGACTAGCCTGGGAGAAATATCTTAAGGTAACAAAGAGCTCATCTAAACACTGAGAATTTCTAACATGTTTATTCTTTAATGCCACAGCCACTTTTTCTTTTGCATACTCCCTCATTGTGACACAAATGAAGTCATTACAAAAGCATCAATACGTGCAAAGTTATGATCCCAGCTTCACGTTGTCAGAGCGAGCTAGTTCACAACATTAATACACAAATTATACTCTCCTCAAGGAAACATGAAACTAAAAAGTAATCAAGACTCAAACGTCATCTCTGTCTTGTCAGGTTTGAGATGCAGCCAGCCGCTTGTGTCTATACTCCAAGCTAGGTGCCTAGAATGCAGAATAAAGATGCAAAAGTAGAAGCCAAAACGTACTGAAAGCACAACAACCCATTTCTCCTGCCTCCTCACAAATGAAAGAACAGCAGAGATCCTTCTGGCGGGATGCAGAAGCCTTAGAAGTACAGTTGTATTGCAGTCATTGATCTAGTTACGACTATTTCACCACGCAGGAAGTGCAGCAGGGGCAGCAGAAAACTCAAGTTTGCCAGCAAACTGACTGGATCAATACCAACCACGCTGAGCTCCATGCTGCCAGAATTCCGGTAACAG